>JAEIJG010000577.1:0-23615 GCA_037289395.1 Beauveria scarabaeidicola
TTTTTTGTTTTTAGTATGTCTTTTTTTTTTTTTTTTTTTTTTTTTTTTTTTTTTTTTTTGGCACTTTGATCAACAACTCGCTCACGTGTACACAGGCAGACTTTATCCGCAACGGCAACGCCAACCAAATCATGAAACTGTCAAAGGGCGACACCACGCAGCTCTGGCACGCCGTCATTGATAATGACTTGGCCGCCTTTTCTCGCATCAACAACCGCCTGCTCAACGCCCCCACGGCCCTCAAGCATGTCCCCATGCGCATCTACTTGCCCCTCGCGCCGGGAGGTAGCGCAGGCGGCGGCAGCGGCGGAGAGCCGACGGTGGATCAGCAACAGGGCGACGACGCCTTGGCGGCGGGTGCCTTCAAGATTATTCAGTCTCTGGTGCAGCCACTCGGTTCTGATCGAAGGCCGAGACTTCTGGGTCAGGCGCTGAAAGAAACGATGCCGAAGCTATTCCCGAGCAGCAGGGATCCCATCATGGCAAATGTTCTTCTACACGGAGTTGCGGTGCCCTTTAATGCCCCGCTGGCGGATCTCATGAGAGAAGCAGCCTATCCTGATGGTTGGCTAAGTTTTGTCGTCGTTGTCTTATAAACCTTTTGCAAAGACGCTTAGGCGGGTGTGTCTTATGTAGAACGCACATGATTTTTCATAGCGGAATGGAGTCTGGGATATATACTGAGTTGCTTTCTACATTCTATTCCGAAGACGACGTGCCGTGTTCTGGGTCATGTGAATGTGATATTTTTCCCCATTAGGCTCTTGTATGCATCATCCACCGCCTTGCGCTTACGTGCGCGGACCTGTTCATCTTCATCAAGCTCCTCGATATCTTCAACATGGTCAGGTCCCGGGATCGTCACCATCCATGTGCGTATGTGCCCATCCAAGTGAGCGCTGTAAATCGTCCCCAGTGATTGCGCGCCACCCATGACAGGCCCAAGTGCGCGACAGCCGCTTCCGCCAGCACCCCTCCAAGCCATGGTCGTGATCCTGTTTCGACCAATTTCAGCGCTGCGCGGACCAACAGGATTTGTCACACCAGGGCTGCGTAGGCGCGTTATAACGGTACCGTCATGCATATTTAGCACCAGCATCTCTTGGTCATTGGCCCAGACCAAGAAATCCCCAGTGCTGCAAAGTCCCGATGGCGACAGGAGCATGTTTGCTGTTTTTGGATGCTGATTTTGTATGAGTGACCCAAAGCTGGCAAGTGTATTTGCACCAGTATCAGTATCCCAGACTCGAATCTTGCGGTCTAGGCCCGCTGTGACAATGTATCTTCCATCATCTGTCCATTTGATTCCATTGACTGCTTCATCGTGTGCTTGGGATGAGGCCCGAAAATGGGGTTGGCGACTCCAGTCGGCACCATTCGCAGCTGCGAGAGTAAAGCGATGCACAATGCCGAGCGAGTCTTCCTGATCGAGTTGGGCGACAACGCCGCCTGCGCGCCGAATGTCCCATATACGTACTTTGCCATCTGCATGACCGCTAGCGAGGATATGTTCGTGTTGCGGGCTCCAAGCTGTACTGAGCACCGGCCCTCCATGTGCCACGAGAGCTTGCACCGCGGCGCCGGATTTGAGGTCGACCAGGCGCACATTGGAGTGCTGCGTAGCGCATGCCACGAGCAGATGGTCTGCCACAGGACTTGTTGCGTGTGAGTATATCGTGGCGTTAAGAGGAAACTCGGCCGACAAGGCTGCGCGCGGCGTTGACCACAGCTTCAACGTCTTGTCGAATGAGCTGGAGAGGAACGCTCCCGAGTCGAAGGGATAGAATGCAACATGAGTGATGCCATGGCTGTGGCCCCTGTTGCCGCTGCTTCGCGCATCTTGTGTCGAGCGCGCTATTGTCAATGCCGGCCTGAAAGTGTGCAGCGTGTGAGGACTCGGCGCGCTTTCCAGATCCCATATCTTGATGGAGCCGTCGGCACCACCAGATATCATGAGGCGCCCGTCGAACTTGTCGACATCAAGAGCACTGACACCGGCACCATGAGCACGGATATTGTGTGCCCTCTCCTCGACAACGGAGGAAGATCTGCCGCTCGTAGGCCGTTGCGAGGTATTCACTTCGCCATTGAAGCGGTGCTGTGGCGCGGGCGCAAAGGTGCGGACAAGGTCGCTGGCAAGTGTGCGCGCGAAGTCCTGCGGCAGGAGATCGCCAGTCTCACGCGCGAAGAGACGAGTCTGCATTCATTTGATTCGTACGACAGTGATGGCTGTCGAATTTCTAATAATTCTTCTTTTCGAAATGGAGATGAAGATGAGAATAGCGAGTGCCAGTATGCGACCAAAAGAGCGCTCAATACAGTGGGTCTAGCTGTCACCAGTACGGTGGCAGTACCTAGGTAGGGAGCGTCACCAGTAGGGAACGCCGCAATTCCTTCACTGAAAACTTGCAGCTTCCAACAACCACCATTCATCGACGTTCGGGGCACAGGAGACAGACGAAATGCCTTGAAATTAATCACAACCATTGCTCCCTTTCTACAAAGTCCACCAGGCCACTGACTCTGGGGCGGACGATAGCTATGGCCTCGGAGGACGAGCCTCTGAGTCGCCAGCAAACACCTGATTTTGACTCCTCTGCACAAACGCCCGGCATCGACGCACTAGATGACTTACACCAAGCCGAAACAAACCGCAGCAAGCGTCGTGTTGCCACTGTCTACGACGCAGTCGCTGGTAATTTGTTTAAGAACTACCGCCCGCGAAAGTCGATGCTGACGCTACTCAGGCAGGCTCTCTTACCACAAAGGCTCCCTGGCCAGAGGCGAGGACAACAAACCTGCTCCTGTCACCAAATACTCTCTTCACGAGACAAAGTATGGGCCAGACGAGGTACTCTTCCGACGGAAAGACGCACCCACGCGCTACGCTGAGCACGACGTGTACTACGCGCACGAGAGGGACCTCCCGCGTGGCGGCCGCGGCGTTTTGCCCGAGAGCGATCTGCTCAAGGCCGTCCACGACTACTCGGGGCGATTCTACGGGCGCATGCGGCGTCGGGGCAATCCTGCAGCGCAGAGCTACAACGTCGACGAGGCCAGCATGGATGAGACAGCCCTGCTCGCGTTTGGCATCCTGCTCGAGGAAGCTGGCCGCGACGTCCTGGGCAAGAGGGGCGACATGGTGTTCACAGAGGGTGTCGAGCCCGAGGATAAGGACAAGGACGCCGCACGCCGCAGAAGCAAGCAGATATTGCCTGACACTGTCGGACAGCTGGACGGTATCCCACGTCAATCTCAGGTGAAGACGAGAGCCAAGAGACGCAGAGTCGGCCGCCCGAAACAGGCAGAGCCCTGAAAGCGACCCGTCACATACGTTCCTCGTACCTTACTCGCGCCCATTGAGTTCTCAGTGCAGGATGTGGTACAGGTAGAATGCATATGCAACTTTGGCTCACCGCCTGTGCCCGCCGAAAGCCGGCTGACATGCTCCAAACGACATCGGTGTCTTGGCCGCGTTTTACCCCGCGAAACACGGCTGGACTTTCGTTGCCGATATCGCCTAGTCTCGGAAGATCTTCCCAAGGATCTTGCCTCTTCTAACAAGGTTGTGATGAAACAGACTTCTTGCAGGCAAACGGCACTGCTGTATTGTGATTGCGTGCTCAGGGCCCTTTGAGTCTTGGCCAGTGCGCGTGTCGCGGCAGAAGCCCCTCACACTTACGTGGTACGTGGGTTCATGCTTGTGTCTCACCAAAATATATGCTTACGATGTCTGCATACACAGATTGGGGGGGACCTCATTGAATGGGGTAATCCTGAGCTGGAGCTGGAGCAGTATGTGAAGGCGTCTATTATCTGCCCCACAGCAGTCAACCCGCGCCGACTGTTATTGTTTCTTGCAGCATATGATATATGGCAAGAAAAGTTTGAATCCACATGTTGTGCAGCCTCAAATCAAGATTCCCGATGCCATGTGGTGCACATCGTATCGGTTGGCGCATTGCAGAGCCAGGCCAGTGCTCTGCAGCATGCATCCGGGTGGCCCACCGACCTCACATGCCAATGCAGCGTCTCGGCAGGACTTTGATCATATAGTATACAGGTACCTGGGAACTGAACTAGCCATCGGCGCCTATGCGGAGAGCGACAATTGTTGTGGGTTGCTATGAGTTGTTAGAAGGGCAAATGATGAAGGGTATGGAAGCAAGGCAACTGCAGAAGAGAAACCTGTTTGATAACTGAAGACACACGATTTAGTCTCATACAACATCTCACTCGCGTCAGTTATGCATACTTTCAACGCGTAGGGCCTTGCGTGGATTATGAAAGTGTAGATAAACGACGAGCACCAAATATTCAGGAAAATGAAGGCTATTTCTTCATCAACTCATAAAATGTGCACACATCAGAAACGCTTTTGCAACATTTATGATGAAAAGAAGCCGATTCAAATGAGCTCCCGAGGTATAAGTCGCAGACAGGCAGGCTAGCAGGCAGGCAGCCCATGATCAACCTGACTGGAAGCGTGCTCGCCATGGTGTCATTGTTGAGCGATCGATTACTCAGAGCCGTGTCTACCATGGCTGACAAACTCGAGTAAATATCTGAAATATCAGGAAATGGTGACCGGGAATGATGCCATTTGTTCCGTGACCGGTTTCCCAGTGCGGTTGGCTATCCAGCCTCTCGGACATGCCGAACGAGGCGCATTCTGCCAAACCACAGGAGCACATGAGGTAAAGAACTGGGCACCAAGTTGTACCAGGAAATGGATATCTATCAATTCGTCTGTATCAGCTTGATTGGATCACGGTACCTGGAGGGTGGCGATTGCTGTGACTGCAGCCACCACAGGTGCATCGTTCTTTTCTGATTCGTTCCTGATACGCCGCGATATTGACCAGCCAATGATGACCGGACCGAACCGGCCATGCCAGGATTCCTCCAGCCTGTTATTCCGCACATATCTGTGTCGGAATTTAAAGGAGACGCCACAGGGCTTTCCACGCCACAAACAAAGCAGCAGCGGAGGGGGGGGGGGGCGTCTGCTAAGCAGATCAGGGCAATTCAAGGGGAAAACAATCTACAAAAACGTCGGATGAACGAAACGAAAGGGGCGTGTGAGAATAAAGAGACATCACTGCGAGATTTGTGACGGGCCAGGAGGTGCTGCGGCCGCCATTGTATTCGTATTGCACCCCAGTTCACAACAAATGCCCAAAAAGTTTGTTGTGGCTTTTTTTTTTGGTGGCCGCCATCCGACGAGATTACGACGCCAAGGCTGTTCTCGGCCAGGGCCGACCAACCTGGCAACCTGCGTCGATGATACCAGGAGAGTGGCCGACCAACCGCTGCTGTCATCTTGCATGGAAATCTGCACTCGAGCTCATGACCGCACGGGCTTTCTTCAAGGCCTTGAGACATGACCTGCAAGTTCTCTCTCTTGTCACCCTCGTTGCCTGTGATTTATCATGTGGCAGTCTGGGCTATCAAGGTCATGGGTGGCAGCACTTTACAAGCCACTGGACTGCCAAGTAATTAGCTTTTGCCATGTCACTATTTTATATGGTCATGCATCTCTTGCATGATGCTGTCGGCATGTCCGTTGCCCTTGCAGATGAGTTTATATCGGTACAGTATTTGCTCGCCGCCCGCCTCGACAACCAGGCCAGGGTGGAAAGAGGGGTAGCCGTGATGCATGCGGGCGTTCAAATGCAAGGCGCAGGAGTCAGGGGAAGAGCAGAATACAGCTTGACTCTGTTGGACGTAACCGACTCGCCGGGATGTTTGCTTTGTTGGTCTGGCGTACCGATACATCCAGCCATATGGGGATCTAGTTTGGTCTCATTGGTCGGGGGCAACAAGAAAAAGAAACAGTCAGTAGTGCGCTTATTAGCGATGTCCACTCCCCACGCCCTGGTCTGATATCGTACATATGACTGATGTCATGTGCCTTTATCGAGAGGTCCGCCAATGTTACGACGACTTGCCGCACAATCGTTCGGCGATGTACTCCGTATGGGATTTTCAATCGGTCTTTTTAACCGGGCACCTTGCGTGCGCTTCGTAGACTGTGAGGTATAGGTCTCGAGTTACGTAGCTTTGCACACTTGCCAATTGGTGTTCCGTAGTGAGACTCTTGCACAACGCCTCTTCACACGCAAAACGCGCTCTCGCTTCTTTTCCTCTTTTTTGCTTGCACCGTTGGGCCCCTCTGCTCTGTTGTCTCGCACCTTTTACCATGAATGGGCACCATGGTGCGGCTTGGCACCCGTCTGGCATGCATGCATGTCGTGCTGAAGACTGGCTGGCCGTCGCCAATATGCTGATTGTAACGTCAACCTGCAGGCCAGACCTGAGACCTTGTCATCTTCTTTGCTATTAGCTGAACTGCTGTGAGCAAGGGCGCATATATTGGCCTTGTGATGCATAATAGTCGCAACCATGCTTGCAAATCAAGACCTGAGGCTCGCGGAGCAGCCGTGCAAAGAGCTGGAGTCGCGATATCTGCTAAATAGCTATTAGCTAGCCCTTTAGCAATGTGCCACTCAGTACGTGTGCACTTGATAGAGGCTGACAAGTGCTGCAATTCGTCAACGTCGGTGTCATTGCGAAGTCGTTGACGTCGTTTACTTTCTTCTTAAGGCTCAGGCGCCAAACACTTGCGCAAAGAGGAAAGAATCGTCCGTTGGGTTGCTGGTGACGTCGCAGTATTTCCAACGTCATTTCAGTGGTGAGCAACGAGACACGGCGCAATATCGTTTCTGAAATGTGACAGAACCATTCATTGTGTGGAAACCGCCACCCCGCGGTCGGAGCAAGGATGTGGCATCCTTGCCTGTAGTAAATGATGCGCCCACCTCCTGCCAAATGGTTTCTCGTCAGTTCGGTTCAAACGCGCATTGCAACTTGTCAAAATACAGATTGATAATGGTTTTGTTCAGAGAGGAAACTCGAATCTCAGAGCCAGCTTGGGTCTCTCGAGAGCTTCTGGCCGCTCAGCTCTGATCCGCCGTTTCGTTATACGAGCTCTGGAGAGTTCTGCAACATTTGGCTCGCTTCTGAAATGGCAATGTCTGGAATATGGGGAATGTGTGCATTTTGGCCTTTTGCAGGGCCAAGACCAAGATACGAATCTGGTAATCCTGCGTGGCGCCCGCCTCTGCTTGCCTCTTTACTCCAAACATGTAGAATTGAATGGGGTACGGAGTAAACCTCCGCAAATAGCATCATCTCTATCAGCTGTTGCGCTCTATTTGCCCCCAACGTCATGCATTGCTTTTTGGGGGGGGGGGGGGCTGGCTTGCATTTACTGCATCGTGCGTCTAGATCTACCGGATATGGCTTTCCGGCCGATCGCGAATTGGTTCATCAGGTTAGCGCTGTCGTATTTAAATAGTGCCCGCGACTGGCAAATAGTGCATGTACAAACTCTGATTGGCATTGATTGGCATTGATAATGCCCTGGCAATTGAAACTTCGCCGTCATATACAGACTCAGTGCAATCAGGCGCGTCAATGTGCATTGGCGAATCCCTACCCTGCGCCAGGTTTTGCAACATCTTCTCTGAACCAGCTGCAATTTTAGCAATCGCCAGCTGTTGTTACCCTGACCTTGGCGAGACCAAAGATTCGAACGGCATAAAGGGAAGTGAGGTACGGAGTATACAAGATAGCGTTGTGTCATATAAGTCATATTGTCCTGGCTGTCTGACCTTCTTCGCTGGTCAGCACAGTACACACCGAGTATCTTCCCACTTGAGGTGTCTGGCTGGCGTGGCGCATCCGTCGAGGCTTCAGCAGCACCCCAAGCAGCCGACGTTCGCAGCCCCTTTTCCGGCAACAAAGAACAATCTGAGCTTACCAAGCAGTTTTTGTTCCCGCTATTGCATCGTGACCCTACAGCATCAACCGCCAAGGTAGCTCGATTGGCACTTTCACTATGCAGGTCGCCAGGCCGGGAGCCACGTCGCGGTTCGGACCCTTAAATATAGCAGCGGCATCACTAGTTACGTAGCCTCCATCTCAAAAGATCGTAGCCTCGGGAAGTTAGAGAAAGACCAATGCATCGTGAGGTATCCGGCATGAATGAGCTTGCCCACATATTAGCGTAGCGAAAAGGTAAAATCGTCGACAGCATTGGCCTCGCTCGGGTTAACTTGCATCAATCAACTTGCTCGCTCGTCTACCGCAAAGTGTCATTACCGAAAACAAGGTCAAAGTCTTTCGAAAATGACGGGCTCGAGCCTGGTCAATGCACTCAACAAGTGCTATTATGCCCGCCGCGTATGTGAGAGGAATTCGTAGAAAAATGCGAAATGTTTTAGCGTTATGGAGCATAGGGAGACCGTACCGCAGTTCTGGACACGCCGACAAGGGGGGGGCTGGAGATTATGGCAGGCACTCATGGGCGCAGCCAAGTCGGAAACGTTTGCACAGGTGGGACTCGGCAGATCTCTGGGAGCCAGCAAGTGTCGAGAAGTGACAAGAGCGTCATTCTATGCTATGCAGCAGGAACCCCAGCCACGCCGGTGGTCTTGAGAGACACGGCGGGCTCGGATGCAAAGGTTCAGGTGGCTAAGTCGCGGGAACGCAGAGAGTAGCCGATACAGGCATGTGCTTGGGTATTGTTGAAAGTCTTTGGTGTCTGATGATGGAGGCTGGTGTTTTCTCCGAGAGCTCCGGTAAAGATTCCTACTAGGTTCTGGCATGACTCATGAGTAATGGCACTGGTGACTGGAGTCAAAGAATAGGTCCTATTCGCGATGTGGTCGTTTCCGCACGTCCATTATTCTTGCTCAAGAAGGCTGCGGCGCTCTCGCTATGAGAACCCTCGTACCGAGCTACATATGTCTAGGGTCTAGCGGCAGACTGCATTGGTCCCGAAGCTGTGGTAACCGCCCCCTCGTAATACCGACTAGAAACCAATGGCGCAATTGGGGCCGGTGAAACAAGTCGTCGAGTGGTAATGCCACCGTAATGGTACTATTCTTTGATGAGTACCAGTAGGTTGGGCCGCAGCCTCCTCATGACGAATTGGGAACAGAGGCGAGATCTTATCCCGGCGTGGGGGGTTAGGGCTCCTGGTCACCCAGTGCGTACTGGTATTCGAGCAGCGTTATTATTAGGCGAGTCATCAAAGTACCAGTAACATGTCGCAAACACGTCATGGTGTGGTGGGCAAGACATCGCGTGTGACTGCCCAGGGCGGGCGAAACACGTTGAAAGTGTCGTGGGCACCGAGCACTTGGCACGCTAGAACATCAGTCCGTGTGGCGGCCTTGGTGGAGAGCGTTATACAGCAGGGCATTGATGGCACTGGCGGCAGGACTCATTGCAGCCGAGCGTGTTCCATTGTCGAAACTTTGTTCGAGAAATCGACGGCGATGCCGGGGAAGACACTGCCGGCGAGGGGCATGTTACATTTGCAAAGAAGCATTGGCAGCCTCGTCCCTGCTCCCCCCCCTCCAAAGCGCCCACGAACCAAGACAATCGCCCAGGACTAACGGGGACACGATTGGGCAGGAGATTCGGGCCAAAGCCACCGCTGGTGAACTCCCTAATTTGCCAGGCAATGCAATTTTGATGGAGCTTGAAAGGGCAACCACTTGATTTGTTAGTGATGGTTTTAGAGTTTGAAAACTGCGAGCAGCGATCGTTTACCGCACCGCGTTTCATGACATCGGAAGCGACGATGGTGCGCTGTAACTATGTGCAGCGGCATGCAGCAAATCCATGTGGCGGAAACGGTCGCCGATCAAATCATCAACCAGGCGTGTGAGTGGCCAACTGGGATAATGCTATAACTAGCAAGTTCAAAGGTGGAAAATTCGAGTTTCATCAATAATAGATGAATCTTCTCGGAATGGCTCTTCTGATTTCTTCCAGAAATCGTTCGATTTATCGCGTTTCATATGTGTATAGTTATGCCATCTTCGCAGTAGATAACGGCTATTTACATACTGCCTCTGTTGCGTCATCCCCCTGCTGAGCTTGGCTATCTCTGAGCCGACGAGGCGTCCAGGTTGCGTTCCTGTTTCCTCATGTGGGGAGTTGAAGAGCTGAGCGATAAGTACTGGTACTGAGTGAATGAGAGGCACGACCCCTATTCTGAGGAGACAACAGAGTATGTCTTGCCGCCGTGTCTATTTTGGTCCACGATTACTGGTAGGATGAGGATGAGCAGGCTGGAATGGCAACTACGAATAGATGGCAGCGGCGGCGTCGGCACTGGGCGGCGTCAAGTCAGCGAAGGGGCGTTTTGCGTTTTCAGCTATTTAGCTACCTATGTAGTCATCAGTCAGGTTCTCGGCCATTTACATAAACTGACAAGAAAAGCCAAAAGGCTGGCTGGTTGGCTGGCGAGAGGCGAAGGAGCGACCGGGCTGATCTCGGTGATTTCAAGCCAGCCAGAGAGTGCCCGCCAGCTTGTCTGCGAGTCTGCGACCCAGAGAGCTCCACGGTGGGCTTTCTGTATTAATCATGACACCCACCATTTTGCCTCTCGCCTCGCTCCGGTCCGCAGCGGGCTGCCCTAACTGGGGGAGGAGGGATGTGCGCCACTGGGCACTAGCGATAAGCTGGGGAGAGAGAAGAGGACCTGCAGCAGCCTAATAAACTTCCGGCTGGTGCAGCTGGTCAGGCTTGCAAGGGCACAGGCAGAGGCCAAGAGAGGCGTGATAAGAGGCAACGACAACAGGAGACAGCTTTAGGGGCGCGGCAGTGGACTGCACATGGGTGGATTCGGAAGCAGATTAGTAGGGAGTCAGAGGATGATGCTGATCAAAGCAAGGGACGAGATATTATGGGTTAGGGCAGCATAATTGGTACAAGAAAACGGAAGGATTTGCGAGGGTAACGTGGAGGGCTTGCATTGAACCTGTTGGGCATGGCTGGTGATGGGTTGGTGATGGGTAGTGATGAGTGGTGATGCGAGCGTTTGTACCTGAATGGTACCTGCCAGCGCTGTCAGTAATACGAACTTGTACGGAGTACGTACTGATAAATTCACCGACGCGCTGCAGGAGATGTTGGGTGATGAATCATAATAAATGCTCCTGCAACGTGAGGCAGCAGGGCTGGTAGGGAACGTCTGTGCCAACTACTCGCCTATCAGCTGCCACGGGCTTCGTTTGCGGCGCGGCAAACAGATGGTGACAGTTGCGGGCATGTCTTCTCTTCGTATCATGGTTTATTCGGTCAATGATGACCTTGGTCTGCGATTGCTGGCAGCCTTGCGAGTTGGCCGAAGAGGCCGAGACTACTTACATACTCATGTACCTACCTACATAGACAGGCTGTAAGTAAATATTGGCGCATGAGAATTAAAAGAATAGGTGGCCACTGACTCACTGGGGACTGGGCAGCAAGAGGTCCAAAGTATGGCAACAGGCGGAGTATTCACTTTTAGTAGTTAGAGCAAAAGCTGGCCGAAAAACGAAAATACGAGACGAGAATTTCAGCTCGTAAATAATTGAAATGTGTGCAAAGAAGAAAAAAAGTAAAAAGAGCAGGTAATCTTGTGGATGCCGAAATGAACGGAGTCAAACACAACGGAGACAAGCACCAAACGGGGGACCAGGGCCGAAGGTGACGGACGACACGCAGTGGTGGAAAATTCAGTAGCGCGGCGCAGAATTGTCGTCAAGAGATGAGTATGGGGAAGCTGAGAGTGATGTATTATGGGGTTTTCGCGAATGTTTGCGACTTGGCGATGGGGTCATTGACTGTGCCATGGGCCATGGCCCATTAATGCTTTGCATGCAGGCAGCGGGACACTTGCCAGAGATTACCTTGCACTGCATAATTTTGCCTGTCTACGGAGTAGATATCAAGGTAGTATTTAGCAAGGTAGGTAGGTAGGTAGCTAGCTGCCTGGCAGCTGGCAGCCGGCAACCCAAATGGGCTCTGTTTGCATGACAACACCATAGGAAACAAGGCCTACACAAAAGAATTTCACATCGTCAGCTTCACTTTCTCCTACACGTCACTTTGCTTGGGCCCCCATCTCCCCGACTATCCGCGTCGGGTCCTGGCATCCTCGGGATGCGGTTGGCAGGCTCTAAGTAATTATTAGCAGTCTGCTACCTACCTTACCTCTTACCTGTCCCGCACCACCCAGACCACCCAGAGTGAGCACCATTTGACCTCATAACAATGACGGAACTTGCCAACTAACCTACTTCGCACGCTGCTAGCTCGCCCCTCACCTCCCTCCTTACGAATACAAGCTACCCCATCTGCCCATTCTTGACCGTCGACTCATTACCAGTGCAGCAACCATGGCCCATGCATACCGACTTGGCCACGCAGCGAGGCCCATGCATCATGACCCCCCTTGCCGTCCTCTGCCAGACATCCTTGCCCGGCCTGGCAACTTGATCCTTAGCTCGTCCCGCACCGCGACCAGAAGAAAAAAAAACAAGACAGAACGAGACAGAAAAGTACCAGTACAGCTCAAGTGGACATTAAGAGCTGGCGCTGGCCCACAACATGGAGGAGCTCGTACCCGCACCGCAGCCTTGGGTCCTGGAACTCTGGGTATTTGCGTCGTTGCGTCGTTGCGTTGTTGCGTCTTTGCGCCTTTGTGTCTTTGCGTCTTTATACGTCCTTGATTGGGTTTCTTGGTCGATACAGCCAGCAGCTTACCGTCTTTTCTCGCCGCTGCCACGAGCCACCGCAGAATACCGAATGACCGAGCATCCGTACCGAGTCTCGGTACTATTTCAACACCGCGTTATTATTACCTACGTTGCTGAGCATTATTGCCCGCTTGCCCCATTGTACTTTGTACTTTTGTGCATTGTACCTTGCACACCGTGCAGCCCAGTCTCCTTTGCCCCCCCCAGCACAACACACCCGCAACCACCATTTTCAGCCACGCACGGCATTGCATTGTACATGCATCTCACACAGCTGCTGCTCGCTTCTTCCAGCTAACTAGGTAGTTGGCCTGCAGACCTACCCGTTTGCCCGTCTGCTGTCCCATCTTGCTCGTGCCGCCCGCTCATCACAGATCTGCTGCCCTGGTCTTTGCTTTTCGACCCCGTCAGCCTTTCTCTGGCCTTGCACGCCTCCGCCAGTTCTATTTACTGGTACCTACCTAGGTAGGTAACTAGGTAGGTATCTAACCCGCCTACCTTACCAACCTAGGTTGCTAGGTCCCTGCTTGCTGGTAGCCGTAGGTAGCTCTGCTTGGCCGCCGCCATCTTCCCTCCGCTGTCGCCGGCCGTCTCTGGCCTCACCTCCTTCTCGATCCTCTTGCCCATTCCCCCCTCCTCACCCCCCCTCGGCCCTGCTCTCTCTTGCATATTCATGCCCAACACACCCGCTGGCCCTGCAGCCCATCTACACGCCGCCGTTGCTGCCACCATACAAGTACCGCCGCCCTCTGCTCCGTCCCTGCGGCCGCTGGCGCAAACACCCGTACGCCGCATCGCAGCCTCTGGCGCGCCGCCTTTTGCCATACACGGCCCATCACTCGCCCACCTTAACCCGACCCGACACCCATCCCTGTCCTCCCCAGCGTGCGACGGCTCCTGCTCTTCAGCCCGCAAAAGGCAAGCTTTGTTTGGCCCTGTCTCTCCGCGACACGCCCCACACGCTGCCGCTCTGCTTTGCGCTTCTTGTTCTTCTCGACCTTCAACTCCAACCACGAGCGCCTCGTTTCTTGCTCTATCTGGTTTCCTCTTCCGTCTCGGGCGATTCACCGCTTTTAGCGTCGTCTTCGCCTTCACCCCTACCCCCATCTTCCTGCGTCCTCTTGCTGCGCTTCCCGTCGCCCCGTCCCAGTTCTTCACTGAACTGGTCTACTTCGTCGTTTCCCTGCCGTGTTACTTTCAAATCATTGTACTACATACGCTACTTCTGCTCCTGCCAGCAGAGCCTTTACTTGTCTGGTCACTGACCTGACAGCGCCCCAAGCCACGTCGTTGCCCAACCCCATGTCGGCCAGCCAGGCTGCGAGACCACACCTTTGAGCAGCCTTCTCCAAGTTCCAATAGACTCCCCAAGGCCGCGATATCGCGACACCCGCCTTGGTTCTTCCCTTCGTGTCGTCTCGGCTCCTGTCCATGGCTCCCTGCCTCGCCTGGTCCTAGCTTTGCCACTCGACTCACCCACGGCTATGAGCCTGTGTGTCTCTGGCCCTGTCTACAATACACAAAGATGGATCTAGCTCCCATTGATAGCAAACGGGCTCGTCTGTCCTCGTGGTCTAGTACCACCTCACAGCAGCCAACCACATTACCGCACCCGCACTCCACGGCTCATCTGCCTCCCCCCTCCCATCCTCAGCATCCCTCTTCTGCTGCTCCCGGATATCAATCCTACCAGCCCCGGCACTCCGACGTTTCTCCCAGTCATCTTCCAACCTCTGGGCATGGCCTTCTGCACCATCCTGACGTCGACCGTCGCCATCACGACCAAGAGGCTCTCGCTCCCATGCACGACCACTATCGACATCCGCAGTCTCAGCCGCAGCAGCCGCCTCCTCACTCACCGGCGCAGCCGCACTACCCATCATATTCCTCACGAGACTCCTTGATAAAGCGAGAAGGCCCGGAAGACATTCGTCGCCCGACATCGGGCAGTCATGGTCTTGACACTGGCCATGGCTCTGCTTCGCATCATTCCGTCCCTCCCCCGCATGCCCATGCCTATTCTTCCGAGCCTCAGCGCCATGTCAACTACGAACCTGCTCCGCAGCTTCCCCCAACACCATCGCCGTATCGCCACCACGCCGGCCCTTCGTCATCCATGCAACCCCATCAAGCATACGAGAGCCAAAGCCAGCCCGGCTACACATCTTCTGGGGATCAGCCCATGTATGGTAGTGGCATGTACTCAGCCTCTAGTGTCATCCCAGTAAAGAAGAAGAATACGAGAGCCTCTCAGGTATGTCATTGTCGCTCTTGTCCAATGTGTCCCAGTAAGCTAACTGTCAACTAGGCTTGCGACTCGTGCCGTCAACTGAAAGCGAAGTGCGACGAACTAAGACCATGTAAAACATGCAAGGACAGAGGCACTGAGTGCAAATATCGCGACCCGCCGCCCAAAGTGTTAGTTCGGCTAAGCCTGGTGTTAAACACCGCCCAGTACTAACTCTTCAATTGCAGCGCCGACAAAACACAGTCGGATATTCTCGATGGTATTGCCACTATGCAAAGTCAGCTTTCCACACTTGTTGAGCATTTCGCTCGCATGGACGAACGCATTACTAGAATCGAGTCCGTCGCCCTCAAATCTGATCCTACTCTCAAAGTAAATCCGGTGGTTGAGAATTATTGCAAAACTGAGGGTACACCGATCACTGGAGACGAAATGGCCATTTACTCATCGCAAGACGCAATCGTGGCTGGTCCCGACCAAACCATCTTGCCCGAAGACGAAGTCGAGACCGAGCCCGGCCCCCCGCCCCCTGTCGGCGAGCCTGCCATTCCCTTGCACCATACCACACTGGCCGGTCTTTTGTTGAATTGGCCCTCGATCCGAGAGATGACAAAACATCATGTTGAGCGGGAAGGTGTAGGCTATGTGGGGGAGTACCCCATCAGTCAGGAACAAAATCGAGGTTTGCTGATTTTATACGGGCGTGGTGAGGATAACAGAATGTCACGAAAACAGCGCGAACGGGAACATGACCAGCAAAGCGTTGACACGCCCGACGACTCATCCGACTCCCCGTCACCCTCCACAGTGACCGAAGCGGCAGACTGGGGTAATATGGGTGGCCTTAGCCCATATGACCATGTCGATTATAGAAGCGGTGTTCTCGGTCCCGATGGCCTTCCTGACTTTTCTGAGGCCACGGTATTGCGATATGTTGAGTCCTTCAAGGAAAACATTCTCAATATGCATCCCATCGTGCAACCTCAGATACTTGATCAATGGGTGCGCCAATTCCTCGACTCTTTCCCGTTACCAAGCAACAAGTTAAGCACCAAGGCTAGTACAGCTTGGGCCGTAAGCAGCTCAATGGAGCCTCCTGGTTCAAAGCGTAAGAGGACATCACCAGCGCCTCCCGACAATATGGACACATCGGCGGCGGCGTCACCCACCCTGAGAATTAGTCGACCGAGTCGGACGATACATACAGCACTCATTCTAGCTGTGTTGGCACTTGGAAAGGTCTGCCTGCATCGTGATTATGTGCCCGACGCTCTTCACGTGGGTGATCCGATGCCTCACGGAAGGTTTCATCTGAATGGTATTCCTCAATCGCCCAAGGGCTCGCCGCCTGGTGATGCGTCGCAGTCGCAGCCATCGAGCTCAGCGTCCCCTCGTGATCATGATCGTCCATACCAACATGGTCGACGTTCGTCTCTGGCAGGCAATACCCGTCCCGGACTACTCAAGAAAAATTACGAGAACATACCTGGCTTGGAATACTTTGCTTTTGCAACCGACATACTCGGAAACCACATCGGCTCTTACAATAACATGAAAAACGTCTACGCAGACATCTTTGCTGGACTCTACCAAGGTCAACTCGGACGGCCTTTGGAGAGCTTTTCATTCATCAACATGGCAAGTCACAAGCTCCAGGTTATTATGCGGCCCAGTTTGGAGAAGCTCAAGAAGTTCAAAACTACGCGCGCATTTATCAAAGATACCAAGTACAACCAGCTTTCGCTGGCATTCTGGACCTGTCTGCAGTTAGAGAGTGATTTGCTTGCGGAACTTCCTCTCCCACCTTCAGGCCTTTTGTCCTATGAAAACGACATCCCGCATCCAAACATGAGCCTATTAGAGGGCTTCCCCAAGCCGGTTCTCGACAGCTATCTCGGCCAACTTTACCTGCGGACGCATCTCAACAGCATCCATCGCATGTTTTACGCGCCGGAAGACCCGGCCAAGGGGGGTCGATTGGATTTGCCGTATAGCAGTGTTGATATAGTATTGGATGCGGTTTCAGATATGAAGTGGGTGGGGCCAAGTTTCGCCTTCAAGGAAGAAGATCCTCCGGCCGGCGATATCTTATCAGCCAGACTTCGTGCCAAGTACTGGGGTGCTCAGGTCCTCACGTTTCGACCTTTTTTGAGGCAAATGTTGCAGTTTTCGTTTGTTAAGAACCATCCGAGCACTGGACAGCCGCCCTCATCAGAGTTTCGCGCCGAGGTTGATGCTCCACGCATCGATCCGCAGGCAAGAAACGTACAGGACTTGGATCCCCGAATTCTCGTACTCGCCAAAAAGGCCATCAATGCTCTGATTGAGAGCACAAGGGCTTTTCATGGGCTCGGAGAGAAGCGACCCATCATTACCAGCGTCTTTGGCACCGCGCACGCTCAATGGGGCAACCTGCTCGTCTTGTCTGCTGCGTTGAGAGATCCCATCATGGGCGAGTTCGTCGACGAAAAGCTTCTACGCCACTTATTCCAAAAGACGATTGGGTTTTTACGTCAGTCCGCCACGGCCACAAGCTCGCTGCGCGTCGACATGCATATCCTAGAAGGAATCCAAAAGGATTTATGGGGGATTGAGCCTTTCTGCCCCAACAATATGGGATTTCCAACGACGACATCGCGCACATCATCCGATAGCATCGACATGCCGCCGCCGAGAAACACCATCGAAGGGGACGCAACAGCGCAAATGCACAACAACCGTTTGACGCCAGCTCCGGGGTGATGCCCTCCCGCGTGTAATGTGAACACGGCCGACACTGCTTGCGCCGACGACAGCAAGACGACGATATACCTTTTTATTTATTTATTCTGGCTTTGTTATCATGAACCACGTGCTACTCGACTCCTCTTTCTCCCTTTTTCTTCTTCTTTTATGCACCATGGCGAGCGACAGTTTTGCATGGCGAGCATCTTTACATTTTTCGACATTTTCTTTTCTCCCGTCTATCCTACATACCTCAAAACTTGTCTGCGTCTTTTCTCTTCTTATTTTTCTCCTGTTTCCATACATATTCCTAAATGTCGTGCCAATTTTCCTTAACAGGCTTGAGTACCATTTTATAGCATTTACAGGCTTGGCTCATTATTCCCTTTGCTGTACTATTCCATCTTCATCTTCCTTTTACTTTTATATGCCTATTGTGCAAATTCGCTTCAATATGCCTTCTTTTTCCTCTACTGTACTGGCGTGGCGAGTTTTTGAAAGATACCACTGGAGGATACCCCAAGTTTGGAGCGGGCACAGAGCTCTTGAATTTTTCTTCCCTTGTCTATCCGGAAAATGGGAGGAGCAACTGCTTGAATGTTTTCTTCAAATTGGATGTAGATGAAGCATCGAAATAAAATGAAGAAGATTGAACCCCGATTGTCAGTGTTCTTCGTCGTGCTGTGTTGAAGGTCTTTCTTGTCTCACTCTGGAACGGATGAAATTGACGCCAAGGTAGAACAGATATAGTCTTGTACATCTATGGGATATATATACAGGCTGTAGATATCCATTGTCAGAAGACCACATAGTTTGTCTTTTTTTTTTTTTCCGCCTCCCCTCATGAGAAGCTTAAGCATATCAGCCAACGCCTTGTTCCAATGCAAACGCCTAGAAAACGCCACGACGAAAGTTCAACAGTTCAACCATGCCAGGTAAACATGACATTGACTCGAGATTCCAACAGCAATACATGGAATCTCCCCCGTCCCCCGTCCCTCTCTCTTTCCCCTAATTCCCTTTTCTTGTCAGACGCACCCTAAGATCAAGCTATCCAGCATGCCGCCCGTCTGGCTCGCCACCTGCGCGCGGTCCACCTCTGCGCGGACGCGCCGATGTAGCGTCTTGAACCCGTCAGCCAGCTCCGCCGAGGCGTCGGCGTACTCGGCGTACATGTCGAGCAGGTGCATGCCGACCTCTACGCAGACGCTGACGTATCTCGGATCGCAGACGTGCGCGCAGACCCATTTCAGGATGGGCAGGACGGCCTGCTCGTCGCGGCGCTCGAGGGCATCGCGGACGGCGCCGCGGTGCCGCAGGGCGAGAAGCAGGGAGAGCGCGCTGAGCGGCGCGTAATCGGGGGCGGCGCGGTCGACGACGCGGTCCAGTGCCGCGGCGTACCGCGCGTGCCGGAGGTCGGCCTGCCAGGGGCGCTCCTTTTTGCGGCTGCTGACGCCGCCGCGCGAGGGGTCGTGGGCGGCGATGACGACGTCGGCGCCCTCGCCGACGAGGTCGAGGCGGTGCTGGGCCGCGGCGCGGCGCTTGCGTTTTTGCTTCTTGGCGTCGAGGGCGTCGGCGCGGCCGGCGACGAGGGCATCCATTTCGCGCTCGCGTTCTCTCTCGCGGTGCGCTTCGGGACCGGTGAGACGGGTCCGCAGGGAGAGCACGCCAGACTGCATGCCGACGGCGAGGTGGCGGTCCGTCGCCGCTGCGGAAGCGCCGTCGCTGGTGGGAGAGGGGATGACCTGGACGGCGAGGATGGGGGACGGGTATTTGACGCTGTTGACGACGTTCCAGCCAGTCGTCTCAAAGACCTTGACGTGGCCCTCGAGACCGCCGGTGACGACGCGCCGCCCGTCCGAGGCGAGGCTCAGCGACGTGACCGTCTTTTGGTGGTTGGAGATGAGCCGCAGCGGCCGCGCGGCGACGAGGTCCAGCACGCTGACGCAGCTGTCCGCGGCGGCCAGCACCGTCGTGCCGCCCGGCAGCGCGAGCACGTCCTCGACGGGCGCCGCGTGCTTGAACGTCATGGCCGCCGCGCCGCTCCCCACGCGCGGATCCCACAGCTTGACCGTCGCGTCGTAGCTCCCCGAAATCATCATCTTGGCCGTCGTCCCCGGCAGGAACCGCGCGCACCGCACATAATCAGCGTGGCCCGCAAACGTCGCCACCGGCTCCGCGCTCGGCAGGTCCCACAGCCGGACCGTCTTGTCGTCGCTCGCGCTCAGCAGCGCCGTCATCTCCGTCGGCGACCAGCGCGTCGCCCACACCGGCTGCTTGTGCTGCGTCCACGTCCGCAGGATCGCGCGCGAGTTGACGTCAAACACCTGCACCTTGCCCGTGTCGTCGCCCGCGACCAGCACCTTGCCGTCGCGCCGAATGTCGCCGCTGCGGGCCACGTCGCCGAACCGCGTGATCGTCTTGAGCAGTTTGCGCGTGCGCGTCGAGTAGATTTGCACGCGCGTGCCGGTGGTCACGGCAAAGGTGTCGCCGCCGCCCCCGCAGGAAATGTGCGTCACCGGGTAGCTCGTCGGCGAGGGCAGCAGCAGCTGGTTCTTAAAGGTACGCCAGTAGCGCTGCTCGGCTGTCATGGGCGAGGGGCCCGTGGCGAGCTTGAGCTGCGGCAGGGGTTCGACCTGCGCCGCCATGGTGTCGTTTTTGAGTATATCGGTCTTGGCTGGGGACTTGTTCGTCGGCTCGGTCAATCGTAGATTCGTCAAGCAATGCCAGAGGGCTCGGGGGAAAAAAAAAAGAGATCGTTGAAGTGAAAGCGCCCAACTTTTTTCTGCCATGTTGGCGGTGAAGCACTTTTTTTTTTCCCTGTTGCTACCAGCCACCGCAAGAAAGTGGAGTTTGTTCTACGCTTGTTGCTATCTCGTCGGAACAAAAGAGCATACAAAGGCAAATAATACCTTTAGTACGGAGTATATGATTCTATCAAGTCGTGCTAATCCAATATATACATTTCATCTCCACATCATTCTGCGTCTGCGCACATGATATCGATACGTTGGCCACGTCAAACCTGCGCCGATCCAAACCTCGCGCCAAATCCGTCTCGTTTTCTTCAAATATAATACAGGAATAATCAAATAAAAAATAACGATGCATGAAAATCTTTTGCAAATGAAGCGAAATGTCAAACCAAAATCAGTAGCCGCCCCGGCGGCGTGATCTACCATTGCCAATATCAATGCGTTGCATCTCCTCTGCCAGAGACATCTCTGATGCATTAGCACCGCTCATCAGCGGAATCTTGGCCGGTATGGGCGGTCCACTACCATACTGTGGCGGCTCGTAGTTCTCATTTGGGTAGTCGTACGAGCCGCGGTGTGAATGACTCTGACGGCCATATGAACCGTAGGGGTTCTGTCTCTCCTGGTGGTTTTCCATGAGAGCCAATGGACTCGGGGCACCCGGGGATACGGAGGCGCCTCGAGGAGGCTTCTTCTGCAGGCGGTTGCGACCACCAGTGAGTGCTGGTGGTGTCTTAGGTTCCTCATATCCATAGGAGGGTACGGGTGCCGTCTCAGCTCGCGAAAGCCGCATATGCCTGCGTCCACTGGGTGGCATGGGCTGGGCTCCGCCTGGGGAGCGACGAATGTCATCAGAAGAAGCCGACTTTAGACCGGCTTTGGGTTCAGGCTCAGGAGCCCACGATTCCATGGGCAGGTGATCAGAAGGGTCAACTTCGCGCCCATCATGCATCACAATTTTGCCATTCAGGTCTTTGCGGTCCAGTCCGGACAGCGCTGAGTTGGATGAGCGCGACGACACCATACTAGGGTTTAGCGCGTCATAGGAATCGGGACCAAATGGAACGTCTGAAGCATGCTGCTCTTCAATGGGCTGCGGAGCCGGGCTCACAGACTTTCTGGGAATGCCGTGTGCGGGGCTCGCAGACATGTTCCTACCGTGGCCGCGAGGTTGGACATCCTGAGGCCCTCCCGAGTACGTGATGGCGCTCCCGTATCTGTTAGGATGTGACGGTGGCACATAGGTTTGAGAGGGTGCTGCGTAGCTGGGAAGAGGCTCACTCCTCTGGCGGCCGCGAGCTGGTGATGGATGCTGTCCAGTGAGGCGACTATCGTATTGCCGCTCCTCATTGATGCGTTCCGAGACATCGTGGGCCAATCTAGGGTCCACGGTGTACTGGAGAGAGGCGGGAGGAGCGGGCATGCTATACGTAGGGGGGCGTGAGGGTTGCCCACTACCCTGTCTAGCGTGACGGTGCTGCGGTGTACTGTGGGAGCTTGCAACGTAACCATGGCTGGGCATAGCGGATGGCGAGCCCTGATAGACATGATCGTGAGTTTGGTCGTCATAATCATGAGCAGAGCTATAGCGCGGAGACTGATGGTGGAACCCCGGCGACGGCTGGGTCAGCTGCCTCTGGTAGGGATTTGGGCTGGGGTCGCGTTCAAATGGTGGTTCACTCTCACGCCTGCCTCTGTGAGAAGCGGCTATAGGGACTGGAGGCTCGCTATCCTGCCTGCTTCTATGAGAGGAGCCCACGGGCGCTGGTGGCTCACTATCATGCCTGCTTCTGTAAGAAGAGGGTGCGAGTGCTGGAGGCTCATTGTCATGCCTGCTCCTGTAAGATGAGCTCCCAGGTCCTGTGGGAGAATCCGGCACATCTTCGACGGTGGCATGCAACGAGCGGTTGCCATGACCAGCATCATAAGACTGATGTCTAGGTGAAGAGGTCCCATAGCCTGCTGGGCTATGAGGTGATGAAGGTAGATCTTGGTGTGAGTAGGACAGACGAGCAGAGGAGGTCGAGGTTGTATGGCGATGAGCTTCGCTCTTTAGGACATCGCGTCTCATGGGCGTTGAGGGGCCAGCCTTTGTAGGCGAGACTTGGGCCGAGTCTGGGCCGGCGCTGCTGTGGCGCGAACGGTGTGCTGGCGGAGGCGGTGGTGGCTGGCTCACTTCCAGGGGCGGCAAGTGCCTATCTCCCATGTGCAGCTCATGACGGTCAGTATGGCTGTGGTGAGCCGGACCGTCTTGAAACTCGAGGGCAGGGCTGCCGGCCTGTCGTGGAGGGGTTTCGTAGTGATCTCTCGAGCGGTGCGGTTGGCGACTGGGTGTTGTCGAGAAGCTGAGAGCGGCAGTTACTCCAGGCGAGGTGCCGTGCCCATCACCCGACTGCTGTCGAGCTCCCTGAGGGGTTGTGTTGTTGTACTCCATGGCCTGCAGCGGAGACTGGTTGGGAACCATGCCAGAGTGCGAAGGGTGCTTGACGTGCCTTGGAGGCGTCTGCTGGTGACCATAGTATTCCGGGTTGGAGGGTACAATGGTCCCGGTAGGAGCCGGTACGGGTGCGGGAGGAGCTTCGCCGGTGACAGGATCGGAGGGGAGCGGGCGTCTCTTGACGGGTGAGGTTCGCTGCCGGACCACGTCGATCTCCGAGGCGGATGGCTGCTTGGCTTTAACGGGCTTGTCCGGCTTGGGTCGGGAGTCGTAGAAGGTAATTTCAAGGCGGATCTCGCCAGCGTACTTGCCCTTGCAGGACAAGCTCTGCCAGACATCTGCTTGGCCGCCGCCAGGCACAATGATGGTCTTGAGGTCGATCCAAGCTTCGCCGACCAGGTCCGTCTTTTTGTCGTCGGTGAAGATGGAAATTTTGAGCTGGTAGTAGTCGGAGGAGTCGTGAACCGTAAATCGTAGTTCTTGGTCCCTAAAGGGTTGGCGAGTTAGCAGCGTGCGCGGGGCGGTTTGGGTTGAACAGCAGGCGTGGCCGAAGCCAAGATTGGGCTGCTTACCACTTGGGAGTCTGGCCGCCGCGAATATCAGTCGTCGTCTTCTTGGCCTCTTTGCCGAGCCTGGCAGCACAGTAGGGATCCTGCTTGCCAATTGTTTTGCGATTGGGCAGGTTCTTGGCGCGATCGACAACGGCGACGAGGGTGCCGATGATTGGGCCGTCGACACTGAGGTCGGCGTATATGCCGGCGGTATGGGCAACGCCCGTATAGTGCTGCCGGGTTGAAGACGACATGGTAGCGATATCTCGGGCGAAATTCCTGGGGGGGGGGGGGGGG
>JAEIJG010000578.1:0-23606 GCA_037289395.1 Beauveria scarabaeidicola
TTTTAAAGATCTTCTTAATCTTTAAAAGTAAAATAGGGTTTTTTAAATAAAATTTATAAAGATTTTAGGTTTAATTTAAACTAATATATACTTAATTATAATTCTATAGTTATAATAGAAGCTAGATTATTTAAATAATTAAAATTAAGCTAGTTAATTACTAACTAGGCTTATAACTATTATATAGAATAGTGATTAGGTATAGAAATAGTGTTAATTAAGGAGTAAAAGAAGCTATAGTGCGAGGGGGAACGAGGGACACCCTTATAGGGTGGGTACGTCTTCTACCATACAATATTACCCCTATTGTGGGTACCAAATCCCATGGGTCTGTCCCGTGACACCCTTCCATTTGACAGCTGCCACTTGGTTGTGTGGGGCGAGCGGCCAGTTCCAAAATCAACGTCGCAGGCCTCGAACGACGAATCTTGGCCCAGCTCTCTGGAAGACATTACATCTGCCCACAGACGCCCGCAGCCAGCGCAAATCAATCACACATCATGGTGCGTAATTTAGGGGACTACCCGTTCCTACCAACATGTTGCTAACCTGCGATTTCAGGCACGCAACTCAGAAAAAGCGCAGTCGATGCTGTTTCGCTTCCGCGAGGCGCAGGCCGCCGACCTGGGCATCGTCGACACGGGCCGCGCGCGGCGTCCACGCGCCATTACCGAGGTCGAGTCGATTCCCGTGTGTGAGAAGTGGCGGGGCCAGGTCCTCAAGGAAATCTCGCGCAAGGTGTCGCGCATCCACGAGCCGGTCCTTAGCGACTACCAGATTCGGGATCTCAACGACGAGATCAACAAGCTGATGCGCGAAAAGCACATGTGGGAGGTGCAGATCCGCAACCTCGGGGGACCAAACTACATGCGCGGCGGCGGCAAGGTCTACGACGAGCAAGGGCGCGAGGTGCCCGGCGGCGGCAGGGGCTATCGGTATTTCGGCCGCGCCAAGGAGCTGCCCGGCGTCAAGGAGCTGTTCGAGGCGGCGGCGGCGAGGAATGCAGAGGATGGCGGGAAGCCGCTGGAGACGAGCAAAGACCTGCGGAGGGCGGTGGACGCGGCGTACTATGGCTACGCGCCGGACGAGGAGGACGAGGCGCTGCTGCGGTACGAGGCGGAAAAGGAGAGGCAGGCGGTGGAAAATCTGCTGAGGAATGGCGTGCAGGAGCCGCCAAAGGGGTGGGAGCCCCTTCCGGGCGACGCGGGGGATGGGCATGTCGTGAGCTTGCCGACGCTGGAGGAGGTGCAGGAGGAGCTGATTGATCGCAGGCGGCGAAAGCTGCTGGAGCAGCTCTGACGGAAGAAATACTTGGGGTGTCACATTTGGAGTTTTGATACTGATGGCGTACCGGTGTATGGATTGATAATAATACTTGTGGTTTTCCTCTTTTTTTTACTACTTACTTGACTTTTGTTGACGTTGGTCTGGCTGCTTGTACATGATGAGGTGGACGTCACATGGTTGTTGCGAGCCATGCCGCATCCATCACCTAGCCCAAAGGAACGCAACATGGTATCTTTGCTCTTGATCTGTGGCAAGTGCGGTTATGTCACTACGCGAATGCGAAGCTGTTGACAAGTGCCCGTAACCCGGCGTTCATGTTGGATGCAAGGGCGGCATTTGGCAACGATACATCTGCACATCAGAAGCCTGCATAAGCCAAGGGAAATCGAGACATTGGTTCCAGAATTAGGCGTTCAGCCTTCCCTGGTTGTATGCGGCTGCCACTTGCAAGTTGTATCCCACATTGGCGTCTGTGCGGTGTGAGTAAAGTCACGGGCTTCGGAAGGCGCCCGTGAACGCCAGCGCAGTACTCCGTAACTAGGTAGCTTTTCGTATCGAGGTGCCTACGAATATGAACACATGTGTTCACAAGAACCAACGAAGAATCGAAGATACAACGAAAGGGCTTGCCGCTTGGCTGTTGCTGTTTCAGGGTTGTGGCTGTCAATTTCAGGATGGACGGCGCTAACAGCTTGCCACCGCAACGCTACTACGCTAGCGATGGACCCCCTACATGATTTGCAAGTAATTCTGGGCAAGCAATCAAGGTGATTTGCTCAGAATGTGCCTCCTTGATAGGCCCTAACTACGAGGGGGCATGGGGCTCTTTTGTCTACGGCAACGTGCAGTTTCCCCAGCGGTTTCCCTGGATTTGAGGGGCGCATCATGCTACAATTAACAGTGATAGGCTGAATCATCAGTGAACTCTTTAAAGTCATACGAAGCAGCAACCCTACATAGGATGGCTTTTGGTACAAGTGGCCATCTACATTCCTGGGCTACTTGGTAAGCAAGAGTTGTAGCTAAAAGGGACAAGTGTGACACCTACAAGACAATGGAGACCAAACATGGAAAATAAAGGAAAGCAAGGAAAACAATCAAGATGATAAAACAAACAAGGGAAGATGTATTACTGGTAGAATCAAAAGTTATTTGACATTTTCATTTGTCGCACGGGCGTTAGGGGCCATGATCTCCTCCGCCATGTTGCGTCAATACGAGCAAGAATTCGTGCCTGTTGGGCAAGTCACCTAGCGGCCATTCACCCAAATACTTCAATCTCGCCAAGGGCAAGCAAAGCTCTGGCTGACGAGTCTCGCGATCCTTCGGGAAGACATGTGCTTTGAGGCGGGAGGCGGCCATCCTCACTCAAGTGCCTGTTCTTGTAAAAGACAATGGCATAATTTTCGCTGAGGAGACAGGAGGCATCTTTGTGTGTATGTCTTGCGTGATTGTTCAGGTTTGAAGACTTCAACAAACCGGTTCGACATTGTCGCGTTGTAGCTTTTCATTTTTTTCTGCGTATTCGGATACAGGCATCACCACGAGATGTTGGGATTTGAAAAGAAAACATCCTAGAAAAAGATGTCTAGCTTAATGATGGCTTTACCAGTTATATATATCATCTACTCCGTACCATCTTTTTCTAAAGACTTGATAATGTATCCGTATTAAATAGAGTTGATATCGACTCTCGGTTCTCATCTCACTCTGTACAGTGTACAGGGCCAAGACCCCTCGCCCCTGCAAGACCCCTGCTTCGTCTGGACCAGGTTCTCCCGTGTGATGGACTCAAACCTGGTCCGTTGTATCCCCTGATTCATTTCTACCAGTATCGCTGGTCATAACTACTTCGTAGTAATAATTATTAGTTAACTATTCGTAAAATAGCCGACGAGGTCTGCTCGTTGCAATATTTGGTCCAGCTCCTCCCCACCCCGGTAGCCTGAGACCCCTGCCCAGCTCCCCTTCTTCTCCTCCGCCTTCCTTTGCATCTTTCCATCTTGCATTCACCTTTTCTGCTCGTCGCTCTTTCTCTGTCGCATACCCTTATTGGAAATTACGCTCCTTTCACTCGTTTTCTGTTTCGGCGCATGCTTGGTATTCGCTCGCTTAATACCCCCATTGACTTCTAATACCCCTTCCAGCGGTTCTAGTCGCTCACGACGACCCCGTTTGCGCTCCTACAGAAACCCCCAACAACAGCGCCTCGATTTTTCTTGCGCACCGATACTGTCATCCTGCGACTCGACCATTGTCTCCCCTCCAGCTTCTGGTACGTTACCGTTTCTGGAGCCGTCATCGTCATTGCGATACCGCTTGCGCTTCAACACCATCCGTGCGAGCTGGCCGAGTTTGAGCTTCAACGGAGCATCCAGTGCTCCACTTCCCCTACAACGTCCTCGAGCGGCATCTCGTTGCCGTTGATTCACTATGTACTTTTTGCTCGCCCATTTGGCAAGGAATCATGATTTCTAATCTCACATAGACAGACAATGGTCTCCTTCTTTGGGCTAAAATTCGGAGGCGACAAAAAAAAGGGCCTGTAAGTCTAGCCCAACTCCAACTGGCCCAAGCGATATCTGGCTGACTTGCGCATAGGGCCAAGTCTGGTGACAAAAGTCCTCAAGATGACGGGAGAGGAACGAAACAAAGAGAACTAGCCCAAGGCCAAGTTTATGGCACAGCTCAGCAGAGCGAATACCCTGGCCGTTCCGGCACCTCGTACTCAACAAAAGGTCCTGCCAACTGGCGCCAGACTTTCAAAGGCTTCGGCGCCCACTCGTCCATGGTCGACCTTTCCAGACCCATGCGCGAAGAAGGCGTCAGCAGCCTACGTTATCAGTCCTCTGAAGCCAACTTTCGGAATCAATGGATGAACAGCAGCGCTGCAAATCTCCCTCTGCCTTCTGCTCTTGGTGGGAGCGGTCAACGAGTCGGCACTCCGGATCGGCCTTCTACAGCTAGCAGCCGCGCAAAGGAGTGGGTGAATCCTCTCGACGTTCACTTTTGCAAAGATACTGGAGCACCTACCTCTTCGCCCAACCCTATCGATGGACCGGCCAAAAGCCCTCTCGCTGTGCAAGTTGGCGCCGACGACGATATGGTGGGCGCATCTAGCCCTTCCAAAGACAAGACACTGCTAGTCAGCGACGAGACGATTCTCAAAAATGGCTACCCGTCACCGCCTCAATCGGTCAACAATGCTGATCAAACTCTCTCGCCTTCGGTGTCTGATCTGTCCACGGCTGGCAAGCCTAATGGTGACCCTTCGCATCTCCCATCGCCTGCTACATCTGCTTCACGCACCAGTGAAGACCGCTGGGAAGCGCCTAATGCTCATAGTGTGCTTGCGAAGCGAGACATGAGTACATTCCATTCACCTCGTCGGCGTAGCTTCACCATGGACCTGGAACAGCAAGAGCTGGAAAGACTGCGAAAGCAGAGGCAAACAGAAGGATTCGCTGGTAGCTTCGCCGACTTCGACTTTGGTGAGGTTGTCACCAAGCAGGCTTCGATTGAGCCATTTTCAGAGCCTCCACCAGCATGTCTAAACGCCGAAGCTGAATCGAGCCAATCTTTCCCGCAGAAGCAACTACCAACCAGCAAGTCGGACAATGTTTTGGCCAGCTCGACCCATACGGCCTCGAATAGACCCGAACGCAGACTGAGCAACTCTCGAATGGATACAAGAGCAATGCGCGACATGCATAGCTCACCAAAACTCGGTGCAACCCCATTGCAATTTCCCCCACCTGCGCCCGTTGACGCTCCCAAAATAGCCGCCGTCCGACCTGCCACGATTTATGGCCGTGTCGGAGCTCCCATGGCCGCTGCCGGCGCGCACCCTGGTAACGGCCCCGTAGCCACATTCGATCCGCCACCTCGTTTAGGATTTCGTGCTAGACTCGGCTCAGATGCCAGTAGCCGGCGCAAGGCGAGCCCTCCCAAGCCCTTGCAGACGAGTGCTTCGCAGCCTAGACTTGTGCATAAAAGTGCTTCGTCTCCGGTATATGACGACGAACCAAGCCCAAAGGCTTTTTCCCCACCAACCGCCAATGTGGATCGTCAGTCGCCTAGCAGCGACGAGTCGAAGCGAAGCCTGGATATCAAGTCACCCAAGAGTCCGTTTGCCAAGCCTGTGTTGGAGGGTGATTTTCCAATGACGAAAGGTCTCCCGAGAGGGCGTCAGCCTCCTCGGAGACCCCCGCGCTCTGACGAAGCCTCTTCACCTGAGCGGCCAAACTTTTCTTTGCCAGCCTGGGGATTGAATGGCCCAGCTGAGCCAAGACATTCGGCTATGCCACCTCCTCTTGTGACTAGCGGCCTGCCACGGCCTTCCATCTCATCCGCTACTGACATGAGCCTTCCAAGCCCTTCATTCGCATCCCTGGAGCTGTGCATTTCCAACTCGGGCGAGAGTCTTACCCAAGCATTTGAGGACGCACTCGGAAAGACGACACTTTCTCCCGGCTTGGTCGGTGACTTTTTTACCGTCGACACAAGTACTAGCAGCCCTACGGGCACTGCCACGAGAGTTGAAGCGAAAAGGGCACCGCCACGACCGGCTCCCGTCACTCTGCCGCCATCTCCTAAGAAGAGCTCGGAGCCACGCTCGCCTGCACAGACACAGAGCGAAGTCGCTACTACATTTATTTAATACGCCTAATATTGTTGTTGGCCGAATATTGCACTCGTATTTTGGGTTTTTTGTTTGGTCTTGCAGGTGCTAGGGCGTTTGTGCTTTGATCTTACATTGCAAGGGCACAGGTGGCCTAGTTCATGTTTTATTTATAATTTTATTGTCTCTCGATGAGGGAGGCTGATGTTGTGTGTACAGTTTGGGCTTGTCAAGCCTAGCCATCCGCCTGACATGTGATATCGTTTGCTTATGGAAGCCTTGCGTGGCGTGGATGTGAACCAGGACGGTTCAAGGATCAATGTTTGAGTTAGATGGACTACATGACTGAGATACCAAAAGGTAGGGCGGAGAAGAGCAGAGGAATTATTTGAAAGCAGATTATTTTTGAATTGAACTTGTGTAAATCGATTTGGTATCGAAACGCCTGTACCTATGCAGTGAAAAGCTTGTCCGCCGAACAACAGGTCCCACCCAGCTGTGCTTTTGATTATTTCATATGGCTATGTTATGGGCTGTTGATCATTAACGCAGAAAGTTCTTCAGGTTGCCGCCAATGTGCTTGAGGTCGAGCAGGAACGTGTCATGCCCAAACAGGCTCATCTCCTCGCTCAGCTCCACGTGCGTTACGTTGCGGTTGCCAGCCAAGCGCAGCGACTCGGCCACCTCGCGCTGCTGCCACGCCGGGAACAGAATGTCGCTCGCCACGCCCATGACCAGCGCCGGCGTATCCCTCAGCGGTGCCAGGCCCTGGATCAGATCCTCGGGCGGGCGCGACGAGCCCGCCTCCATGGCCTCGTCCATGTTAACGTGCGACCCGGGCTGCTCCTTGTACGGGCTCTCTGGCAGCGTCAAGCTGCACGCCGCCGCTGCCGATGCACCGTCATCACCGTCCCGTCCGGCGGCCGCCTGCCGCGCGGCGCGGCGCTGCTGCGTGGCGTGCTGGTTCTGCAGACCAAGGTCAAACAGGTCCATGGCCTTGCTGACGTAGAGCAGCGAGTTGGGGTCGTAGTTGAGGCACCACTTTTCGCCGGCGTGGTCGAGGTAGGTCTCGACGAGGAAGTCGGGGCACAGGGCGGGGGGTTTCGCGGGGTCGGCGCGGCGGCGGCCGAAGCGCTGCTCCCACTCGGGGCCGGAGCGATAGGTGACGGTGGCGATTTCGCGCGCGAGCTTCATGCCGGCGTGCGGGGGCACGCGGCCGTAGTAGAAGCCGCGGTTCCAGTTGGGATCCATCATGAGTACCTGGCGCTGGGTGTGGCGCATGGCGATGCTGTAGGGGTGGCTGCGCGCACATCCGCTGATGGAGGCGACGCGGGCGACGCGCGAGGGGAAGAGCACGCCGGCGGCGAGCGACTGCATGCCGCCCATGCTGGAGCCGACGCTGGCGTGGAGCGTCTCGATGCCGAGGGCGTCGAGGAGGCGGAACTGCGCGCGCACCATGTCGTCGAGGGTGAGGATGGGAAAGTGCGTGGCGTAGCGCTCGCCGTGGCCCGGGTCCACGCTCGAGGGCCCCGTCGAGCCGTAGCACCCGCCGAGAACGTTGGTACAGATGACGTGGAAGCGGTCCGTGTCGAGCGGCGCGCCGGGGCCAATGAACTTTTCCCACCACCCCGGCGACGGGTTCTCCGGGGTGGAGTGCGCGTGGGACGATGCGGACAGACCCGTGTGCAGCAGGATGGCGTTGGACCTGTCGGCGTTGAGGGTGCCCCACGTCTCGTAGGCAATGTCAAACGAGGGCAGCACGCCGCCCCAGTCGAGGCGCAAAGGGTCACGGCAGTGGTACACCTGCGTGACGCCGGATGTGTACGACGGCTCCGGGCCGCTGCTGGAGGACGAGGACGAGGAGGACGAGGTTGCGTGCTGGAGCGTGGCGGAGCGATTCTCCATGGCGTCGAGGCAGGGAAAGGCCATGGCCGGGTTCGAGGCCGCGCCGGAGCGGGCGGTCGCAGAGACGTGCAGCAGACGGCGAGACGGGAGAGAAGCGGCGCGGGAAGAGGCAGAGGGCGATGTCGGCGAGGAGAGCGCCTGGCAGCGGCGCAGGTGCCGAGCGGCCGTAGCCAGCTGCCGATGGGGCTTCATTGGGGGCAAGGTGTATAAGTTGCCTGCGTGAAAGAGGGCTTCGGAGAATGAAGACGGAAAACCGGAAAAGCTGAAAGAAGAAGAAAAATAATAAGAAAAAGAAGCTTTCTGATGGGAAAAGAATGAGAATAAAAAAGAAATGTTTGCTTCGTCATTGAGCTTCGCCCGTTGAAGACGGACAATATTGGTGCGCTAGGCCAAGCTGGGGCCGCCGCCATTCGCACACCATTTCACGTGCAGCGCCCGGCCGGATCGCCGGCCGATGGCCCGACCAACAGATGACGGAGACGGGCCGTGGAGTTTGGGAGTTGGGTGAAATGATGCACCGTGTGTAAATGGTATTGGTATTGGATTGACTGGATTGTATTTTGACTGCTGTTTCATGGGGTTGTGGTTGTTGCAAGTGCAGACAACCCCAGAGCTGACATGCTACGGGGACTTGCCTGTTGGAATTCCTTCAAGTGCTGAATGCCCTAGACTGAGATTGCGAGGTCCTGGCCGTCAACGACGGCGATGTAGGGCGGCGAAGAGCTTAACTTCGTCGTACCGTAAAAAGAAAAATGCAAAAAGATGACCGGGCGTTTTGAAACTGCTCGCATTTCCTTTGGTCTTTCTTATTTCATCTCATTCTTTTGTTAATGTTTGGTGTTTGACAACAACTGGGTGCCACAAGATACAAAGAGCACAGATTGATAGCCAGGACCCCCAAATCATACAAAAATACAAAACACTCACAAGTTCTGCTTTTAGTGGCATGTTGAATTATTTACCGTAATTCCCCTGCTGGCCTGCGCCTGTTGCGTGGTTGAAAAGGCACCGTATCCTCGTCTGCATCAGCATTCACCCTTGGGCCTTGACCCCATCAACTAGAATCCCGCAATTCAGCCCTGTAAGCAACTTCCAGTCTATCAGTGTGAACGCGTCAACTAATTAATGTTTGAGACAAAGGCCGTGGCTGCATTTCTTGGCGAAAGATTGGCTATTGGCCAGGTAAATAGTGGCAACATGCTTGCGTCGCCCTAGCGGCTAGCCAGGACCGACCCTGGCAACCTGGTACAGGCTGACGTCAATGTACCCAGCAGCCTGCAGGCTGCAGGTAGTAGAGGCTAGGCACAGGTAGCACCACATCTCTCTTCTTCAACACCTCAACAAGACGCACATCTTTTCATCCGAGAAAGTGGTTGCTTTAAACCATTCTAAACCTTTTATGCATTGAATTACCCGGGGACCAATACTTCATCGCCAGTCCACTGCCCCGCAAACGAGACGTCATCTGTCCCCGAGCTACCTACCCCGCCATGTCCTTGAGAATCATCCCCGCCAACATCATCAGCCGTTTACAGGCCCTTGGCGCTGGCCAGACGCCCGATACCCCAAATGAAGACGAACCCGCCGCTGCTACGGCTACCCGGCACGCAGGTAGCCGCAACGACAATGGCCATTATGAGCCGTCCCCCATAGACGTCGCCGTCGTGCGCATCATGCTCGCCAAAGCGACCAAGCTACCCGTGGATGTTGTCGACGGCATTTTCGAGCTCGCAGAGTACTGGGTACGCACCACGACTGCCGCAGATTATTCGAGCAACATGCTGTATGTGAGCTCCCGCTCCGTTCAAGACAGGTTTCTGGTAAGTAACAGTCGTTGCGTACCTCCCGCAGACAGTAAACAGGCACTTATAGCTGTAGATCCGATCACTGCCCATTGGGTTCACGAGCGAGCACGGCGGCGACCTAGATCTCAAGGGCGAACCTGCCCCCGCGAAGCCTTTAAAGAGTACAGTACCCGCCAATAAGCTGGCAAGAATGGCAGACTACCCGCTGCCTAAACTCCAAGGCCCTGTGCGTAAAGTTGTCTTCAAGTTTACCTCCCATGATCAGGGCTGGTCGGGCGAGACTGGCGGTCTCTACGAAAACTCTTGGACTTGGTTTGAAGCTGGCCTAGAGCGTCTAGAAGACTCTGAAATCGGTAAGACAGGCTAGCTGTGGAAAGATACCGCAACGTACGTCGCTGACTGGCATAGGTGCGCCTCAAGATCCTCCCCCGACTGCTCTTCATCGACAAGCCCTTCGACCTGTACACCCGGCCGTCGAAGAAGTCATAGAGGAGAAGAAAGAAGACGCTGAAAATGGAGAAACAGCACCGCAAGAGCCCCAATTCAAATATCAATTTGCGCTGATCCAGAGCCCGAAATGGACCGTCTGCCGAAACAAGCGCGCCCACAGAGACTGGCAAGACCACACCATTACATGGGCGTGCTACGATGACGTAGAGGCAGACACTGACGGCGGCAAAGCTCTGGAGGAGAATGGGCGCGGTCGGGAAACCGGCGACGGCGAGTTTGTGCGGAACCTGCAGCTCGGTGATGTGGTGACGCTGTGGGCAAAGGCCAGGTTCCCCGGCTGGGTCAACAACGTCAAAGCTGCCAGCATTGACGTATACTGGGCAGCCACTTGAGTGGCAGAGTGCCTCCCTGGAACAATATAATTAGACAGTAGCTTTAATGAAGAATGACCAGAATTGTATTTCGCATTACCTGGCTTCCACTGCATTTTGTTGCTGCGCTTGTACCTGTTTGTTAGCTGACCCGCTGTTTGCACCACTACGCTCGCTGCCAGATCCTCGACGTAATGGTTGTTGACCTTGCACTCTAACACGCTGTTGACGAATCGCCAAGGTATGAAGCAGATATTGCAGACTCTCATTTGTAGTAAAACATCTCCAGCAAAGCTACTTTTCTTATCAAATCGCCCCTTTGTTTTCCCAGCTGCCTCGTACGCCCGTGTCCAGAGCACCATGTCTTGCCTCATCCAGTCCAAAGAGGGCGTGCCCATCACTCTCCCCGAAGGCCTCGCTGAAGATCAGCTGTGGTCATTCAAGCCATTCACTGTAAGCGATCAAACTACACCTCAAGCGTACTCTTTTACCGTCTACCAAAGCTTCTGACCCCCCCCCTTTTGAACTCTCCTTGCCAATTTTTGTGACTGCTAACAGCTGGCAGACGTGGATGAGCACCCTCTCCCGCTCCCTCGCACTACAGTCCTCCGCCGACCACCCCTTCCGCGCGGACCCCTACGCGCTGCGCTCCGTCACCGTCCAGGCCTTTGACCTCTTTGGCTCTTCCCGCGTCGGCTTCGTCAAGCTCGCGGCCGTCGTGTCCAACCGCGCCGGCGAGACGCTTCCCGCGGCCGCGCTCCTCCGCGGGCCCAGCGTCGCCATGCTCGTCATGCTCATCCCCGACGACGTCCCCGCGGACTCGGACGAGCGCTACGTCGTCTTCACCGTGCAGCCGCGCGTGCCGGCAGGCAGTCTCGGCTTTGTCGAGCTGCCGGCCGGCATGGTGGACGACGCGGGCCACTTTAAAGGCGTCGCGGCGCAGGAGATTCAGGAGGAGCTGGGCATTACGATTGCAGAGGACGAGCTGCAGTGTCTGAGCGATTTGGCGGCGGAGGAGGAGGAGGAGCAAGAGAAGACGGGGGAGGGGGAAGGACTGGCGGCGGCCATGTTTCCGAGCGCGGGCGGGTGCGACGAGTATGTGACAATGTATAGCCACGAGCGCAGGATTCCGAGGAGCGAGCTGCAGAGCTGGAGCGGACGGCTGACGGGGCTGCGGGACCGCGGGGAGAAGATATCGCTCAAAATTGTGCCGATGAGGGAGGCGTGGAAGGCGGGCGCGAGAGACGCGAAAGCGCTCGGGGCGTTGGCGTTGTGGGAGGGTCTGCGGCGAGAAGGCAAAGTCTAGCATTTCTATAGCCTCTTCTATCCTGTTTCTAGTCTATCTTTTTTGATTTTTTGATTTGTATTTTTTTTGGTATCGTGAAAACTTTTGCCCTCGACTTCCACCTCGGCTGAATCCCTCAAGCGGCCCGTTTACAGCTTGAGCTGCTGCGCCAGGAGCACGCCCTCAGCCAGCGTCCCGACGCGCGCGTCAATCGCGACGCCCTCTGCCTCTAGCTTCTGGCACAGGCTCCAGAGATCCTTGAGCGGGTGGGTAAAGACCTGGATGAACTCGTCGTCCTCGAGCTGCGGCTGCGGGTTCTGGTTCTCGGGCCGCGTGACGTCGACGGAGACGTGCACCATGCGCAGGTTGGTGTTGCAGAAGCCCGGGTCGTTGAACATGACGGGCGACGTCTCGGTGACGACGCCGACGTAGCCCGTCTCCTCGCGCAGCTCGCGCAGGGCGGCCTGCTCGGGGGTCTCGCCGGCGTCGACGAGGCCCGCGGGGACCTCGAGGGACACGCGGTCAATGGGCGGGCGGTACTGGCGCTGCAGCACAATGTCCTTGGCGCCGGTGGCGGCGTTGTCGAGGACGGCGACGATGCCGACGCCGTCAATGGCGCTCGAGGCGGGGCGGCGGCGGCGCTCGGCCGACTCCCAGGTGCGCGCCTTGCCGGTCTGGTCCTGGTAGTCGATCCTAGACAAGGGAGAGAGGAGAGTGTGAGAGGGGGGTTGGTGAGAAGAACGGTGAGAAGGGTCGGTTGTAAGGGTTTGTCGGTGTGTGTGTGTGTGTGTTGTTGTTGCTCACTTGACTAGCTTGATCCAACGGGCTTCGTCGTCGGGCTGGAGAGTGTCAGCGATGGGTTAGTAAGATGGTTAGGAATGAGCGGCGTACCAATGGCCCGGTGCGTAGTTGTTTAGGTCCCTCGGAAGAAGCCATGATTGCTATGATGAGTTTGCAGGATGCGGCCGTTTTGGATTCTGGGCGTGGAACATGTACCTACCTAGGTGAGCCACTGGTACCCGACGTACCCACCAAAAAACTGCCCAGCCAAAGTCTGGGCGCTATTACAGCGGCCAACAGAGACGAGTCACGTCTATTATGTATAACACTATCGAGGTCAATTATTAAAGAGTTTGATAAGTCATACTCGCTCGGATCAATAACAAAAAATTACGTGAGCGAGAACAATCGGAGTTTACATGTTTCGTTTGTACGTTTCGGCGCGGTCCGGTTCAAGCTCTCATCTTTCTGCGAGTCTACTAAGGCAGGTAGCAACAGCCTAAATATAATTCGGCACACGCCTGAAGCACCTCGCCCCGCCAGCGGTCTAAATGCTCCCCGAATTGGATGTCGGCCGTGCCCGTCTCGAGGAACAGCTCGGCCCGGCCCGCAACAAGCAGCAGCGCCACGACGCCCACGTCTCCAGCGAGTGGTGCGATGACGAGCTAAGAATCAAGAAAGGGCGTGTCTTTGATCGAGTTGCAGCCGACGACGTTTCCATGAATGAGAAAAGCGGCCTTGTCAGACAGGCGCGCTGCGTTGATTGTAAATATTTTATGTCGCTGCTCCTATATATTTTCGCGTTTTATACTGTTGCAGCCACCAGCTGCAGCCACCAAATGCAGCGCTCTCATTAGCTGGCATCGTTAAATGACCCATAACTATATAATAGACCTGTAACTCTCGATAGGGCAAATGTGGCCCTAAGTAAGCAAGAATATTAACACTAAGAACCCTACATATTATACTATATAACCCTTATAATACTAATACTAATTAATAGTTATAAAACTATAAATAATTAGGAATTACTAAGAAGAGATAAGTTTTTTATTTTAATATAAAAATATTATATTACTAAATAAGCTAATTTAATAGGTCTAGTTATTATAAATATATTACTCCCTTATAGAGTTTTCTTAAATATAATCTCTTTTTAAAAAAGATCTAATAACTATTAAGTTACTAATTCCTAAGGGATTTAATTATCTTATTTTATTATAAGAAATTAAAACTATTAAATTTATTTAATAATATAATATCTTTATTATAATAAGGTAATAAGAATATAGATAATAAAGGGGCTTTTATATACCTAAGAACTATTACTAAATACTTAAAATTTATCTTAAGTAATTAGGAAGATATAAAACTATTAATAATTAATATACTTATTACTATTATTACCTAAATTAATAATATTATTATTAATTTTATTTATATAAATAAAGATAATAACCTAAAAGAGATCTTTATATATATTATTAAGGACTTTATCCTTTAGATAATAATAACTTTTACTAGGGGAAACCTACTTATTATCTATAGCTTTTATAACTAGTTATATAAATATAGTATCTATATAGTTAGGTAGCTAGGATACTTAATTATAAAGGTACTTAATAATCTATATAAGAAAGAAGAGATACTAAAATAAGATAATAATTAGCTACTTTAAGTTATTCTTAAGAGAAGAGTAATAGAGGCTATAGCTACTAAAGTAGCTACTTTTAAGGCTAATAATAATATATACTAACTAGAGATAGATTAAAGCTAAGACTAAGATACTAGTAGTTAATTATAAATTATTAATATCCCTTATAAGCTTAAGTAATTAGTAAAGAGTTACTTAGACTATAAGAAATATTTTAATAAGAGGGATAAATTTATTTATATTAAACTTAATATCTTTTATAATAAATATAGCTACTTTAAAGTACTAAAAGTAATATAAAGAAAAGTATTATCTATTATACTAATTAGTATTACCTCTAAGTACTATATAGTGTAATTATCTTACCTTAGGCTAGATTATAATAGTCTTATATTACGCCTTAAGTAGTACTTTAAGTTACTAATTATAATAAAAAGATACTATACTAAGTAATATACTCTTAGCCTTTAGAAAACTATTAATAAAAGCCTTAATAAGCTTATAACTAAATATATTAACTATATTATTAACTAAATTTAGAAACTATATTATAGCCTTAACTAAGAAAGAGGTAATAGTAATAATAAGAAAAGAGAAGCTCTTTATAATACTATTATTAATATTAAGGCTTATATTATAATATTAATAAAGCTAGACTTAATATTTAATAGCTTTACTACTAAACTTAGGTAAGTAGCTAATTTATATAAAAAAAAGAAGGCCACTAATTATTAGGCTACTTTTATTACTAACTAAGAATATTATAATTATTTAATCTATAATAATAGCTACCGCCCTACCTATAATAATTAACACTAATAAGCTCTAAACACCTATAGTAATACCTTAGGTAATTCTAGTAATTCTAGTAATTCTAGCTAATTTAGAGGATATACTAAGAAGTATTATATATATAGTAAGACTAGCTACTAGTTAATAAGGCACTCTAACTTTAAGTATACTATATCTTATAATATATAGTTTAAAAAGAAGAACTATAGGTTATTACTAATAGAGAAGAGATTCTAGTTATTCCTAACTAAATTTAAAGGTAATAAGTACCCTAATAAAATAGATAAGCTACTAGAGTAGATATATATTACTAACCTCTTTAATAATAATAACTATAATAATAAAGATAAACTTAATAAGAATTTCTTTACCTTATTAATAACTATTATTAATAACTTCTTTATAGCTAATATACCTACCCTAGGTAAAGTTATAGCTATACTTACTAACTCTACTACCTACTATACTTTATTAGCTAACTAACTAAGCTAACCTAATAACTATAGTTACTATACTATTATTATACCTATACTAGACCTAAGAATAACTCTAGAATATAGTAATATCTATATATTAATATTAAGATATTATAAGTAGAGTTTTTAAGGGATTTTACTAGATATAGGTGCTTTAGGTAACTTAATAGTAGGTATATTATAGGTTAAGGCACTACTAAGAATAATACTATACCTTAAGATTAAAGATACCCTTATATTAATTATTAAATTTAATACTAGTTCTATTATATTTAAAAGTAGAGTTTATATACTAATAAGCCTAAGAATAATTAACTTTAAAATTTTATTAATACTAATGCCTTTTCTATTCTTATTAACTAATATAGATAAGATAAGGGCTAAATTTAATAACCTAGATAATATATTAATCTAAGGTAATAAATAGATTCTAGTTATAAGGTAATAAAGCTACCCTTAGTAGTAAATTAATACTACTAAAAGTATAGCTTTTATACTCTCTAAGACCTAACTTTACTAGTTATATTAATAATTTAGATATCTCTTTATTAATTAACTAAGCTAAATTCTAAAATATACTAATAAGGAATTTAATCTTAAATTTATTAGGAAGATTAATAAAGTATATTATTACTATTAAATAAATATATAAATACCTAGCTAGTTTAAATTTACTCTTAAAAATAACCTTAAGTTTAACTTTAAGATAATTATAGATATCTTCTATATCTAAGGACACCTAATACTCTATATAGTTAATTCTATTATAGTATTTTAAACTACTTAATTCTTAATACTAACTAGCTAAAAGGCTTAAAATATATTTAATATAATTAAGGAATATTAGATAAATATATATATTAGTTTATTAGACTATATTATATATAATACTAGTAAGAACTTTACTTTTACTAAATTTAAGGAGTATATAAAGTCTTTAAATATCTAGACTTATAAAGCCCTTATTAAAGCTTATAATATTATTAGTAAAGTAAAAAGGTACTATAGAGTCCTTTACTATACCTATAAAATCCTTAATAAAGAAATAAGTAATAATATAATATTTAACTAGAAATTATAAGTAGTTATTAAAGCTATTAATAATATTATTAGACCTAATAAAATTATACTAACTTTACTAGTATTTAGAGAATACCCCTAATTAACTAATACCTCTTTACTTAATATATTTATTTCTTATTATATTAAAGCTATTTAGAAAGCTATTAATAAAGTTAAAAAGCTCCTAACTAAGAGGTAAATAAGAGATACCCTTAGAATAAGAAATAGCCTAGTTACTAGCTATATTAGAAGCCTTCTTTTATAATTAGAGGTATCTATATTCTAAGAGAAAGGTAACTAATAAGGGCTATATAGACTTATTATTATATATAAAAAGATATATACCTTAAATATACTATATAACTTAACTAATTTCTAGTTAATAGTTATTAAGCTATATCTAAGAGAGGCCTTAGCTCTTACTACTAGTAAACCTAGGCCTAGTACTACTAGAAGAAGTAGTATAGAGAGTATACTAATTACCCTTACTACTAATAACGCCTCTACTAGAAGAAGTAATAGAGAGAGTACTATAACTACTCTTACTACTAGTAAGCCTAGTGCCGCTAGAAGAAGTAGTAGAGAGAGCGCTATAACTACTCTTATTACTAGTAAACCTAGTAATAATAAAGATATAGTAAGAGAGGAAGGAGAAGAGGGATTAGAAGGGGGGCTAGTACTAAGGAGGTTAATATAACTAGGATATAGTAAATATAGTTAGAATAAAGCCCTTTTAGCTAAATCTATCTTTAATAAAGCTTTTTTTAATAAGATACCTTATAATAAATTTATACTTAATAAAGTCTTTTTAATAAAAGCTTTTTCTAATAATATCTTTTTTAATAAAGTATTTATTATTACTAAAGAATAAATTAACTAAAAGCTAATTATTAAGCTATAAGAGAAAAGCTTAATAACTATACCTAGCTAGTTATTTAAGAAATCTAACTTTAATAAGGTTAAGTAGTTACTTAATAAAGATATCTTCTAATTTAAATAATATAATAAAAATAAATATAACTAGTATTATCTTTTTAAGGTATAGATAGTATATAAGGTAAAAGGTAAAGGCACTAATAAGCCTTATAAGAAATCTTACCTTATAATTTATAACTATAATAACTAAGGTAAATTTATTATATTAATAGAATTACTAATAATCTAGAGGAATAGCTAGTAACTACTTATTATATTAGCTCTCTTACTTACCTAGAGAAAAATTAGCCTTTAGATAAGAGATCTTACCTAGGTATATATATAATTAAATACCTTACTCTAATAAGTTATTTTTATAAAGCTACTATAATAGCTTTATAACTAGTACCTAGGGAGTATAATTATAAGGGTAATTAAGCCTTTATATAGTATCTTAGAAGTAAGCACCTACTAGTAGGTAACCTACTTAAATACTATTATAAATAGCTTAGTATAATTACTTTAACCTTTAATCTATACTTTATAATCTTTATAAGTAATAAATTTAGCCTTATAGGAATATAAATAAATAATATAATAAGCCTAAGTAATAATAATTTTACCTAACTTAAGAATAAGAAGCTTATAACTACTAGATTTATTATTAAGCTAAAGGAATTCCTTATAGTAGTAATACTACTACTTTTTAATAGTTACTAAATTACCTTAAGCCCTAATAACTCTATTATAATTACCTAGAAAAGGTAAGCTAATAAGCTAGCCCTCCTAATAATAAACTAAGAATATATAAAGTAATAAGCTTATAGAGTATATCTATTAACTATTTACTAGCTAGAAGCCGCTTATAACCTTTTAGTAGTAGCCTAGTAAAAGGAACTAAATAATATTAATTTTAAGTAGCTTTACTACTATTTATAATAATAAATAAATAATATAAAGAGAGGGCTTTAATATATCCCTATTAACCTTACTAGGGCTAAGCTCTTTACCTTTATTAATAGATTATTTACTAATAATAAAGACTTAAGCTCTTAGCTAGGTTATATTATTATCTTAGGTAATAAGAATTAAGCTAATAGCTAGAGCCTTCTAAGAGGTAATATTATTATATATAAATTAATTAAATTAAAGAGAGTAATATAAAGCGCCTTAGTAAATAAATTATATAATATAATATAAAGAGTAGATATTATATATACTTTTAATTTAATACTAATAATAATAACTAAGAGGCTTAGCCTCCTAGAGATCTTAATAATTCTAATAACTAATTCTTTCTTATTATATAAATACCTAGTTAAATTAGATACTATAAAAAAGAAATAACTTATAATTAATATTATAATACTCTAATAATTATATAAATAAAAAGAGATATATAAGATAAAATAGATTAATAGTAGCTATAACCTAGCTAATATTATAATAAAGGTATTACTAAATCTAATACTTAAGAGCCTTATTAATATAAATAAGATAAATATTAAGATATAGGGATAGGTAATCTATAATAATATAAAGAAGTAATAACTAGAGAAGCTAGTATAAAGGTATAAAAGAGGTATAAAGGTATAAAGTAGAAGAAAGATATACTAAATATATATATATTAAAAGAATTTACTTTTTATTATATTTTTAATAGAATTAAGCTAATTTAGCTTAAATTAAGGAATTTAATAATTTTTAGCCTTAAAAGAGAAAGACTACTAGTATTATAGCTACTAGCTATAGCTACTAAATATAGCGCTCTTATTAGCTTATATTATTAAATGACCTATAACTATATAATAGACCTATAACTCTCGATAGGGCAAATGTGGCCCTAAGCAAGCAAGAACATCAACACCAAGAACCCCTACGAATCGTACCGTACGACCCTTGTGATACCAACAACCAACACACACCAAAAGGCGTTTTGTTGTGGCCGTAGGCTTGGTGACGCGTACCGCGCCGTACATCATCCAAAAATGTCCACCCACCGGCTTTGCCAGAGGACAAGTCCCCGTGCCGCGCGCCGCGCTACTGACTGATGTGGGCCCTGCCTGGGTTCGGCCACCGGCAGAAGCGAGAGAAACCGGTTAATCCCGTTTTACCCCCCAGGTCGCCCACTGTAGGCTGTAGCGCATCTGCCAAGGACTTGCAATTAAGAAGCTGCATTTTTCTGCCACTCTTGGTCCCACTCGGTCTTGGCCTCTGCCCCCTTTGGACTTGGCGTTTACTGCAACCCCCGTAGCTCCTTAGCGCAGCTAGTTTTGCGGCTAATGGTAAGGATTATCACGACAAGTGGTAAGGAGAAGCGGAGTCTAGTAGGAGAACTTCTACAATTTAGACAGAAAATTACCCCACTTTCCAAATACCGCTTGACTAAATGCTCTGGAGTGTACATCCGTATTGAAAATGGTAAGATTTTAAGTTTGGGTTTAAGCGGCTTGTATCTATCGTGCTTACATATACACGTGCCCGTGGGCTATAGGCACACATACTACACGCGCTATATACCTACCGTCTATAGTAGGGTAATAAAACTTTCGCTTAGTAGCCCTTAATATATAAGAATTTATAATTTTCGCCTTCTTATATCTACTTCTACTTAATTACTAACTATTTTAAATATTATTAAATAAGATATTAGATAAAGACTATATATATTTTTAACTTTTTAAATATTTTCTTTTAAATATTAAAATATATTAAAAGTAAGAAATCTTAAGTATTTAAGGTTAAAAGGCTTTTTAATAGTAGATTCTAAGGTTAGATATTAATATAGATATTACACCTAAATAAATATAAGTATTATATAGAATAACTTAATACTTATATTATAACTTATATATAAATAAGTAATCCTTTTATAGTTTATTAAATAGAATTAATAATTATTCTATTACTTTTATTTATATATTATATAATAATAATAAGAGAATATCTAAGTAATTTTATTATTATTAAATTATACTAACTAGGCTTATATATACCTATCTAGTCTTATTATCTTTATAAGTAAGAGAAAAACTAAACTCTTTAAAAGAAAACCCTTACTTTTTTATCTAACTCTAATTATATATTAGTTCCTAGTAAGGGCTAGTAAGGCCCCTCTTCTTAATTATTTTTATTTTACCCCCCCTAAGGGGGGGGTATCCCCTTTATTAGGCCTTAGCTCCTCCTTATTTACTCTATACCTACTCTATATCTATCTTATCCTAGATCTACCCTAGGTCTAATATTTATATAGGTTAGCCTTTATTAGTTATATACCTATTTTATTATTTTCTTACTTTTAACTAGGTAGTTAAGTATATAAAGTATATCTCTTTAATCCTTTAGTAATATTATAATAAGGGTATAGTACTAACTATAGCCCTAGCTTATAAGTTTATATTAGAGAAGTATATAATAAATATCTTTTACTTTATATTTATATTAATATATTTTTATATTATATTTAGGTACTTATTACTTATATAAGAAAGTATTTAGCCTAATCTTTCTTATTTATAATTATATTATAATAGAGTTAATATATTATAATAAGTAAAAGAGTAAGGTTACCTTAGCTTTATATTTAGCTTATAAAAGCTTATAGACTAAGAATAAAATAAGTTATTTTATCTACCTCTAGCTTTTAGTTTCTTTATACTCTTATTTTACTTTTTATATCTAATTAGCCTAAGCCTTAAGTATATACTAGTCTCTCTCTAATATCCCCTTACTTATCTTTAGTAGGTTCTAATATAGGTCTTTTATTAGTAGTAAGATCTATTTATTATTACTTTAGTAAAATAAGACTAAGGATAATACTTATATAATAATATATTAGAGCTAGGCTATAGCCTTATTAGCTTTTTACTAGTTAAGGGTTTTACTTTTTTATATTATTAGGTAAATATCTACTAGTAATATACTAAGTTCTATTTTTATATAATAAGTAAGAGTAGCCTTAAAGGCTTCTTTAATTACCCTTAGGTACCTTACTTATAACTCTTAGAGGGGCCTAGCTAGGCCTTATATAGGGCTAGTTATAAGGCTATATTATATTATTATTTTAAATAATATAATTAAATAAATTCTTTAAAGATAAATATCTTTTACTTCTTTAACCCTTAGGCCTTATAACTTTTTTACTATTAGCTATAAGACTTAAAATATAAACTAAACCTTCTTTAATATAAACTTAACTTACTTTTATTATCTTAACCTTACTAATAATATTACTTTAAAGAGATATATATTTATTAATAACTTTATTATCTTACCCTTAAATATAAAGGGGCCTAAATCTAAGGCTTACTTATATTAGAAGTATAATAGCTTAAACTTTAGTATAAAGAAACTTAGTTAATAGGTTCTTATTTAATCTTTATATATAGTCTAGGTATTTTTTAACTAAGACTTAGTTTTATTATAATTCTTCCTTATATATAGTAAGTTTATATTATTTATAAAGTTAACTATATATAGACCTAAAGTTACCTTAAGGGCTTTATATAATAAGCTTATAAAGAGAATAAAGAGGATTAAAGATAATAGTAAGCCTTAAGGGACTTTATACTAGACTACTCTTTCTTTTATTATATTATTATTAATCTAAAGCTAGTTTATTCTCTTATTAAGGAAGGATTAGATAAGGTTAAGGATCTTCTCTAAATAGCTTAACTAGTAAAGCTCTTAAATAAGTAGTCTATAGTTAATATTATTAAAAGCTCTAGCTATATCTAACTAGAAGAGTAATATAGTCTTACCTTAGGCCTAAGTTATATAAACTAGCTTAATAATTATTATAATTATTATTTTTATTAACCTATACTTTTAATTCTTTATCTAACCCTTAGGAAGGAGCTAGTATATTTTTACTATAGTTATAATATAGGTAATAAGAATCTTTTTAAATAGCTTATTTATTATATTAAGGAGAGTTATTAGTTACTATCCCCTTATTATTTAAAGGTTATTTAAGGTCTTCTTAGGCTTCTAGAGGATTATAGTAGAGCTAGCTTAGTACTAAGCTAGGTAGTATTTAGCCTATAGTAATATATTAAAGAGCTTTACTAGTGTCTTATAGAGGGGGGGGCTTAGGGCCTTTAAGAGCCTATATAGGACCCTATCTAGGCCTAGGGTATTTTAGGCTATATAGCCTCTAAGTATATCTTTAACTTTATTTATTATAACTTCTATAAAGACTTTTATTTTATTCTATAGGGGTCTAAGGGTATCTAGCTTATAGACTAAGGTTATATTATACCTAGGTTTAAGACTAATAGTTACTAAGGCTAGAAAGAACTTTTAGGCTAAAACCTCTACCTTCTTCTCCCTAGACTATACTAAGGTATTATAGCCTAGGTAAGCTAGCTATAAGATTATATTAGCTATATATCTTACTATAAACCTTTTTACTTATTTATATTACTTCTATAATACTAATATATTACTTAGTAAGTTAAGGTATATCTTCTAAGCTACCTTTTATACTTTAGCTAAGGCCTAAGACTAGGCCTTTCTTATTCTATATATAATCTCCTAGTCTACTTTATTTCTTAACCTCTATACCTACCTCTAGGTCCTCTTTATCTTAGTAACTACCTGTTAGACTAGAGATCTAGTCATCTAGTACTTATCGTATATAGTATGATAGTGACTAGTAGCTTATTAGTATTAATAAGCCTCTGTTTAAGACTAGTATAAGTAGTTAATAAGATTACTTAGATACTCCTTTACTATTACTATATAATATATAGATAGAAGTAGTAAAATAATAGTTAATTCTATTAAACTAGTTATAAAAAGGTTACCTATTTATATATAGGCTAGAGTATAAGTACTAAGTTATTTTTAGTTATACTTATATTATTTTAGGCGTAATAAGTGCTATAGAATAAAAGAAAAAATAGTAATATCCCTATTACTAAAATTAATCTAAAAAAATAATATACTAATCCTTTTTTATATAAAGTCTTTCTTTATAGTAGCTATAGTAAAAGGTAGCTAAGTAGTTATTACTAATTATAATATAATATATCTATCTTAACTAAATTAAATTAAAGTATTATATAAATTAAAAGTAAATACTAAAACACTAATTTTATCTTTTATTAAAAGTAATTATTATTAAAATAAAAATAAAACTCCCTTATACTATTATTAGTAAAAGTAAATAAATATATAAGTTAATTATATAGGTTTAGAAG
>JAEIJG010000579.1:0-23590 GCA_037289395.1 Beauveria scarabaeidicola
CCTTAATATATTCTTAGTCTATAGTAATCTTCTCTTATTTTATTATAAAACCTAGGAATTTTATTATAGTTATATTAAATTTATACTTTTTAAGGTTTAAGTATAACTTTACTTTTCTAAGCTTTACTAGCACCTAGTAAATATACTATATATACTCTATAATATTCTTACTAAATATTAAGATATTATTAAGGTATATTATATAAATATAATTAATTTCTTTATATAATATATAGTTAATATATTCTTAGAATAATACTAGTGCTTTTATTAGTCTAAATAATAAGACTATATACTTAAAGTATTTATAATAGTAATAAAATACTATCTTCTACTTATCACTCTTATAGATATATAGCTATCTATAGGTATCTTTTATATCTAGCTTTATATAGACCCTTACTCTTTTAATATAATCTAGGATTTCTATAATTAATAGTAATAATATATAGTTCTTATAAATTACCTAGTTTAACCTATAGTAGTTAATATATAGTTATAACTTACCTCTTTTCTTTAGTATAAATAGTATAGGTACTCTTATTAGGCTTATAAACTAATAGATCTAACTCCTTTTTAGTCTTTTATCTATAAACTTATAGAGTTTATCTAGCTCCCTTATAAAAAGTATATAAATAAGTCCTTATAGGGGTATCTTCTTATCTTTAATCTTAATTATATATATTAGTTTATTAAGAGTTAGTAGCTTTATTATTTCTTTTATTAAGAATACCTAGCTAAAGTTATAATATTCTTTTAAGATTATTATCTCTTTACTTCTTTCTTTCCCCTTCCTTTCTAATTCTCTTATTATTATTATATATATCTTTACCTCTTTAGTTACTTTATAAAGTTCCCTTAGGCTTATAACTAACTTAATATCTCTTTATTAGATAAGAAAGTTTTACTTCTTTTTTCTATATTATTATATAATATTCTCTTTAATATACTATCTTAAGCTTAATATTATTTATAATAAGGTATTTATAATTATAAATAATATTTACTACTCTCTCTTAATACTTAAGTTATTTATAATTTATAATATTTTTATTATTTATTTATATATATAATAAGACTTTATTAATTTAAAGGGATTTATTAGTAAGTTTATTATATCTAGCTCTTAAATTTAATCTTTAGTTATTAGACTTTTATTTATTATATTAAAGTTACTTTTTATATCTAAGAAGACTAGTATAGTTTCCTAGCTTTATCCTTAATATATCTTTATTATAATCTCCTTCCTTAGGTATAGTTAGTAATAAGCTTTTTATTAATCCTAATCTTCTAATCTTATTTACTTTACTAGTATATTATTTAGTAATATTATAAAAGGTTTATTATTTATTATTTATTTAAGTAAAGTAAAGTTATTATCTATATACCTTATTATTATATATAACTAATATTAATAGATTAAGTAATAAGATACTATATAGTCCCTCTAAATATATCCTACCCCTCTATACTTAAAATATCTTATAGTGTTATTAGTATCTCTTTATAATATTACTAGTCTTTATAGGGTCTTTTATAGTAGCCCTATTATCCCTATTCTTCTAGTCTAGTATATTATACTTACTACTCTCTTTATATTTTCTACCTAAGACTCTAGTAGCTTCTATATTATAAGCGCGCTACTACTACTTAGGGCTATTTTAATTTACTTTTATATATACTCTATTACCTATATTATCTTTATACTTAGAGTTAATATATCTAGTAGCTTTAGTATTATATTTTTAAAATATTAAAGGTACTCTCTTATTAACTTAAAGTCTTTTTATTAATATATAATAAGTACTTATACTACCTTTTAAGCCTTAATATCCTTACTTCCTAGCTTATTTTTATACTATATATAGAATTCCTCTTATATAAAACCCTTATACTTCCTTACTAAGGTATCTTTAAAGTAGCTACTCTATTACTTCTAAGTCTCTTCTTATAAGTAAAAAGCTATATATATTACTTTTTCTTAGTCTTTTATATAATTATCTATATTTACTTTAAAGTAAGTCTAAAGTATTATTAGAAAGTTTTAGTATTTAATATATAATTTCTTTTTAAAGTATATATTAAGAAGTTATATTATTATTATATTCTTCTATTTTTCTTTTTTTAGTAATATTTTAAAATCTAATTTAAGTATAATATCCTCTCCCTTTTTAGCCTTTTATAATAACTTTATTATTTTCTTATATTACTATATACTAGCTACTTATATAAGGCGGCTTTATAACTCCTCTTTTATAAGAGTATTATTAATTATCTCTAAGTTACTTAAGACCTTTACTACTAAAGATATACTACTAATATCTTAAAATATTCCCTTAATATACTCCCTAGTAAGATCTTATATTATTATATCTTCTTTATTAGTAGTTCCTTATTATTATCTACTATATATAGCTATAGTGATTTTATTATAGTCTCCTCGCCTATTAGATAGGTTTATAGTAATAATCTTATAAGGTTATAATAAGAAGAGTACTTATATTTAGCTATATATAAAGGTAGGTTACTTATAGTTATAAGAATTATTATTATTTTATTAATACTTAGTTATATTAATAACATAACTAAGTACTTATATACTCCCTACGTGACTAAGCCCTATATCTATGCTTATACCCTACGTCCCTGCTATAAGCTACCTATGCTCTTGGTGCCTCTTCCTTGCTATGTGTTGTCTAGGCCCTGATAACTAAGTAGTTTTATTATACTAGTACCCTAGAATATTCCTTCTTTAGTAGATACTATATATATAAGTAAAAAGACTTTATTACTATAAAAAAGAGCCTTATTTTAATCTTAGGCTATAAGGCCTTATAATACTTAGGATATATAATAGATACTACTAATACTATTTTTATAGATATTAGATATAGGCTATATACCCCCTATATCCCTAACTACTTAGTAAGCCTATATTATTCTTTAATAAGTATTTAACTCTAGGCGCACTATATCCTTAAGATAAAGCTAGTATATAGTTAGGCTATAATCTATACTAGTTATAGAAAAAGCCTTATTAGGTATATAATCTACTAAATATATACCTAGTAGTAATCTTATAAATATTAATAGTAATTAGCTTAAATCTATTAATTTAATAAGTAGCCTAATTAGAGATAAGACTTTATTAGTTAGATACTAGTTAAATAAGGATATTTAGATTTTTTAAGTTTAATATAACTTAGGTTATAATATAGTAAGTATAAGTAGTATATTAGGTATATATAGGTAACTAATAAAAAAAAGACCTAGTTACTTTTACTTAATAGAAGTAGCTTTAATCTAGCTTATTATTAAGATCTTCTTTTCTTTTACTTTTAATAATAGTTATATATATAAAATATATAAGGTAGGTACTTACTATAAGTAAGGTAGATACTTAAATATTAGATCTTCTTTTTAAATATAACTTACTTTAATAAGAGTTAAAAGAGGTTTTTTAGGTAAAAAAATTAATAACTTAAAGATTAAATTAAAAAGATAAAAGGTATTTATTATTTATTATTATTATTATTATTTTTATTAATATAAGAAATAGAATAAAAGATAGTTAAATAAAAAGGTATTAATTATATATATATATTATATATATTATATTCTTTATAATTCTTTATTAAAGCTTTATTAAGAGAATTATTTATTATATTTATTTATAAACTCTAGGTTTTAATACCTAGAATATAGTTAGTATATACTAGGAATATAAGCCTTATATATATATACTAGATATTTAAGCTCTATAGCTACCTTATATACTAAGGATATCTTTAGTATATTTTTTAGCTTATACTAGTACTAAATATCCTACTAGCTACCTTTTAATACCTAGGCCTAGATTACACTTTATAGTAAGTATATAGTAGCTATATAGTCTAGATATATTAACTTCTTACTAGCTATATATTTTTTATTAGAAATATTTACTTTATTTAGGAGTTATAGATAATATAGGTATATAATATATAGATAGTAATAAAACTAAATATATACTTAGTATATATAAGGTATAGTGTATATAATAAGAATATTATATTTATATTCTTAATATATACTTATTTATATATTCTTTTATAATTATCTTTATAAGTAGAAAACAGCGTGTGACTATATTAAGCCTAATCTAGTAATAAAATTAGAAAATAACTTACTAGATAATTAAAAGTACTTAAATCTACCCCTAGATAATATTAGCTTAGAGCTACTTTACTAGGGGTAGTTATAGTAGCTAATTTACTACTAGAGATACGCCTAGATATATCCCTATAATAGAACCACACTATAGTGAGCCTAATATAGCTATAACTAGATAGAGGATAAGATCTAAGAGAGAAATTATTAATAAACTCCTTTTCTTAATTAAAGATAAATATAAAGACTAAATAAAGAAACTATAATCTAAATATAAATAAATATAGGCCTAGGGTAAGACTAAGATAGCCTTAGTAAGAATAAATAACCTAATTAGTTAAGAAATAATCTAGGCTATTATTAAAGAGATAATTACCTAAATACTAAAAGAAAGCTAGAGTACTAAATAGCCTTAATTATTATCTTAAGTATAGTTTTATACTAAAGTAATAGTAATATAAGGCTAGGTTAGCCTTAGGGTGAAATTAGTCTTAATAAAGTATAAATAGGAGTTAATTATTAATATTAAAAGATATACCTAGGAGGTTAAGGACTACTCCTTATAAGAGGTTATTATAATAGTTAATAGAGTAATCTAGGTAAATACTATAGTAGTAATATATTATCTCCCCTTAGGAGATATAGCCTTAACCTTTTATTAAGAAGTAAAAGAATATATTAAAGATAAGTTTTAGGTAAAGGTTATATTTAAGCCTAAGATAACCCTCTCCTAATAAATTTATATTATAGTAGTAAAGGTAGTCTTACTTAGTAAGATTTTATAGGATATCTCTAACCTTATAATAACACTTTTAACCTTTAATAAGATAAATATTATTATAATAAAAGTATATTACCCCTAGTTTAAGTCTAGAATAAGAGCCTTAATAATTATTAGAACCTATAATATAAAAATAGTAAATTACCTTAATAAATAAAAAGTCTTCTTTAACTCCTAAGTATTCTAATATAAGCTCTTCTTAAAGATAGTATAGCCTTTATAGTACTTCTAATACTACTAATATAGCTATATAGGTAGGTTTTACTAGAATAAGGAATAATATAGCTAGTATATCTACTAGACTTATACTAAAACTAAGCTATACCTAGTTAAAAAAGATAATAAAAAGGAATTATACCTTAACTATAAAAGTAACTACCTAGTATAGTCTTAGGATTACCTTATAATATAATAATACTAGGGCTAAGCCTAGGAGATATATTACTTTAGACTAATATAATTTAAGAGTTACTACTAAAGCTTAAATAAAAAAAGACCCTTAAGGTCTCTAAGAGTATTATTACCTTTAAAAAGAGCTAGGAGTATATAGTGCCTAAGAGGGCGCCCTCTAAGACTCTCCTTATTAGCCTTAGTTTAAAGGCCTTTTCTTATATAGACTAATATATTAAAGTTTAACTTTATAAACCCTAGAGTAAGGTCTATAGGCCTAGTATTACTAACTATTCTATAATATAAAAGCACTATACCTACCCTAGGAGAAGATAAGGTTAGGTAAGTACTATTATTAGCCTTAGTACTTAGGGAATATAATCACGCCTAGGGGGACTTACTCCTACCCCTACTACTATTATTAATAGCTATAAAGCTAATCTAAGATATAACTATAACTAACCTAGCCTAGCCTAAATAACTAAATAAAGATTTTATTATAAAATATTTATAAGAATAATAATAATATCTAACTAGCCCTTTATTAGGAGGATAGCTATAATATTATTATAATTTAGGAAGTATTACTAAGTAGCCCCCTACTTACCCTTACCTTAACACCTTACTAGTATTTATAGAAGGGGGGAAGGGTAGTTATATATATATATATAAAGATTAAGAAGTTATTATAAAAAGCTATAATTAAGAAAGATATATATTATATTAATTTCTTTATAGACCCTCTTATCCTTATAAACCTTTATACTAAACCTAATATTAACTTATATAAGCTCCTTTATAATATCTAGGTAAGAGAGGCCCTCTAAGTAGTGGTTAAGGACTTTAACCTCTATTACCCCTCCTAGGATCTCTATAGTAGGAAATCTATATTTATAAATAATATAATTAAGACCCTTACTAATATTAAAACTATACTAGTTATACCCCTAAGGATAATAATATAGTTTTATTATAACTACTATATAAGTACCTTAGACTTACTTTAGGCTTTATTAGCCTTATAAGGTAAGTATATAACCTTAGACTAGAACCTAGCTAGGTTAGATTATATCTTATAACTATTAGAACTCTAAGCCTATTAAATAGAAGGGAAAAGGCTAATAAAAAAATAAGAGATAATTAATATTACCTTTATATTAGTAAAGGTATTAACTTAGCTCCTAGCTATAACTAAGACTTTAATAATAACCCTAATAAAGGTAAAGGTAGCTTATAAGAAGCTTATAGTAGTAATAGAGGATATTATAAGAAAAGCTATCTCTAAAATAGGCCCTACCTAGGTCTAAAGGCTAGAGTAGTAGAACTAGGTAACTAGCTAAGTAATTATTATAATAAAGAGATTATAAAGAAGGGCCTAGAGGTTAAGAAATAAAGTTAACTAAGAAGCTACCTATAATATAAGAAAGACCTAAGCCTAGGCCTTAGCTAAAGTATAAAAGACTACCTAGAGAATATATCTTAACTTACTAAGAGATACTCTAGTACTATAGAAGTAATATAGGTAGGTAAAAGGATTTACTATAAGCTATATAGCTAATATAATCCTAGAGCTAGCCTAGTTAGGTTAAGACTCTTTAGTATAGTTAAGAGAGGAAAAGGTAAAGGTACTAGTCTAAAAGTTCTTCTTAGCCCTAATAGCTATTAAGCCTAATAAGACCTTAGATAGGAAATAAAGCGCCCTTACCTATATATAAGATATAATTAATATCCTAATAACTATTACTATAAGTAAAGTAAAAGATATATTAAGAGGCTATATAATATAGAATACCCTAGGCCTAGATAAGGTCCTATATAGACTCCTAAAAGCCTTAGGCCCCTTACTTTATAAAGCGCTAGTAAAGATCTTTAATATATCTCTATAAACTAGATATTTCCTAGTATAATATTAGTCTAGTACTACTATAGTTCTTTAGAAACTAGGGAAGACCCTAAATAACCTCTAAATAGTAAGAGGATAACGCCTAATAACCCTACTTAATATAACTAGTAAGCTTTTTAAGAAGATTCTTACTACTTATATTATAATTATAGTAGAAATATACTAACTTTTATTAGAAAGATAGATAAGAAACTAGAGATAAAGATTAATAGAAATAGTAATAATAGTAATAATTAAACTTATCTATATAATATAAGCTTATAGTAGAGTAATATTACTCTTATAACTAGATATAGCTAGTACCTTTAATAATATTAATTATAAGCTACTTATTTAAGAACTCTACTACCTTAGCTACCTAGAGTAGATTCTTAACCTCCTCTAGTCCTTCTTTAATAATAAGATAAATTAGCTTTATATTAATAGTAGTTTTATAAGAAAAAGAGTAATCTAATAAGAAGTCTTTTAAGGCTTACTATTATCCTTTATTCTTTTTATCCTCTTTATAACTTTACTCTATAAAGCCTTTAACTTAGCCCTAAGCCTATATATAGTTAGTTTTATAGATAATATAAACCTACTATATATAAATAAAGACTATAATAAAACTAAAAGCTAGTTAAAAAATACTTAAATAATCTATAAGAAATAAGTAAAAGATTATTATCTTAACTTTTTAATCTTAAAGTTTAAGTTATTATACTTTTAATATAAGTATACCTTAGATCTAGGCCCCCTTATACTTAGAGGTAAGGAGGTAAAGTTATCTAAGGATACCTATTTCTTTAGGGTAACCCTATTAGTAGGGTTAAGATAATAAAAATAAGTTAAGGCTATATTAGGGAAGATATACTTAGCGCTTTTTATTTTATAACTTATAGTTAGAAAGTTATAAAGCTTAAAGGTTAAAGAAGTAAAAGATATCTACCTATAAGGAATCTACTTAATTATATTATTTAAAGTAATAATATAATATAATCTTATAGTTAGCCTTATAAAAAGCCTAATAAGACCCCTAAGGGAATTATAAGTAAGGTACCTATAGGTAGCTAGGGGTGCTTTTAGAGTTATCTTTACTTACTATATAAAGACTAAGCTTAGAGTCCTCTTAATAAATATTTACCTAATAATATAAAAAAATAAAATACTTAACTAATAAGAGGCTATAAGGGTTATAGCCTAGCTCTAGTATATTACTATATAGGTATTATTAATAATCCCCCTCCTTTATTACTAGTATTAAAATAAATAAATCTTATTACTAATAAAAAGCCTATACTAAGACCTATTAAAGATAAATAAGGGGGCTCTAGAGGGAGACTAATATACACTTAAAGCTTAGGCTAATAAAGTCTAGAGAGTAAAATAAGAGTATAAGGAGATAAAGAGCTAGAGATAAATAAAATAACTTACCCTATACCTAGTATATAAGCCCTTATAAACTAGGTATAGAGCTAGGGTGGTATTACTTTTTTATATATTATAATATATAAGCTTAATTATATTATAACTATAAATAAAGAAGATTAGCTTTAATACCTTCTTTTATAAGCACTAGGTACTTAGATATAATATAAGAATATACTAGTATAAAAGTAGACTAGAGAATATTTATTATATACTTCTCTATTATAAGTTAATAAACTAAGAATATATCTCTAGTATAGCTTTACTCTAAAAGTAATAAGGTATACTTTATATACTAGACTACCTAATTAAGAGTAAGAAGATTATAAAATAGATATATAACTAATATAAGCTAATATATATAACTATTAAGCCTAAGATAAAGCTAGGGGGAAATAGGGATAGGACTAGTGTAGAGTAGGGGTAGAAGTAAGGAAGGGCTTATAAAAAGGCTTAGAAAATAATTAAGAAAAGAGGCCTTATTAGCCCTTACTAGGAACTAATATATAACTAGAGTTAGATAAAGAAGTAAAGGTTTTCTACTAGGGTCTCTAGTTTTTCCCTTACTTATAAAGATAGAGGGACTAGATAGATATATATAGTCTTATTAGGGTAATTTAATAATAATATATATTCTTTTACTTTTATTAATTATAATATTATAAATATATATATTAACTTATAATAGAAGATATATATTTTTCTTTTTAATTAGTCTTATTAGATCTTAGTATATAGTATATATAAATCTAATATATCTTTATATTATAGTAGAAGTTAAATTTAAAGGGGTTTACTACCTTAATAATATTAATATCTATATATTTTAATAATAAACGCTCTTTTATTATAAAAAGAATATATAAGGATAATACTAGGAAGAAAATATATATATAGGTAGTAGAGTTTTCTTAGCCTAAGGAATATATTAATAATAGTCTAGAGTAAGTAACTAGTATATTATATTCCTCTTATACTTAATTACCTATATATATCTAGTATATACCCCTAATATATAAGTTAAAGGGTTATATTCTCTTAATAGTTTTAGTTACTTCCTTATAACTATATATTAGGTATATATTATAATTATAATATAATATATAAGTAAAATAAAAACTCTTTATTCTTAGTATATTTTTTATATATATTAACTTAACTTTATAAAATTTAATAATACTTTTTATATATATACTAAAACTATATTAAGAGATCTTATCTAAACTAGTATATTAAAATATTTCCTTAGTATATATTAAGAATATAATTGCCTTTTTTTAAATCTATTAAAATATAAAGTTAGGTATATTATAAATATATACCTAGGCTATATTAAAATAACTTAGGCCTTTTATTTTTTATTAAATTCTAATTAATTAGTATAAAGTTAATATATACTTAGACTATTTTACTTACTTTTAGTAATAATACCCTTAGTCTTAGCGCCCTTAGCCTTAGTAGGTATTCTAGTAAGCACTTAGGTAAGCACCTAGGTAAGTACCTTATTAGAAGAGGCTATATAAGATAAGTATATAACTAGTATCTAGAGGCTTAGAGTTACTTACCTAAGGTATTATTAGTGGCTACCTTATTAGTAGCCGCCTTATTAGTAGCTATCTTAGTAGTAGCTGCCTTATTAGCTACTGTCTTAGTAGTAGCTGCCTTATTAGCTACTACCTTATTAGTAGCCGCCTTCTTAGTAGTGGTAGCGGCGGCCGCCTTAGTAGTAGTAGTAGCGGCCGCCTTAGTAATAGTAGCGGTAGCGCCGCTATAGGTACTAGCGGCCTTACCGCTATAAGTATTTATATAGAGTTAGTATATACTTAATATATTAATTAAAATTACTTACTATTAGTAATATAAGTAGACTTATTAGGTTAATAGTAATAAAAAACTATAATAGTTAATATATACTTAATATCTAAATAAAAGTACTTACTCTTTTCTTTTAAGTTAAAGGAAATAGTCTTAAAAGAAAGTTATAATAGTTAATATATATTAAAAATATAAAGATTATATTATAAAACTTACTAGTTATTTATACTTCTTAAACTTAGGTAGGGGGGGTATAGGCTTTATTATTATTAAAATAATATAAATATATACCTAGTATTTATATACTTACTACCTTAAGGTAGTAAAAGACTAAGCTCTAGTAGGTATAAAATACCTTATTAGTCTTATTAGGAATAAGGTTAATATATACCTTAGATATTCTAGAAATTACTTATATCTTAGCCTTAAGGAAGTTAGTAGTCCTCTTAATAGGACTATTATAAAGACCTTAACTATATTAGAATTAGCTAGGTATATATTAAGAATATAGTTAAAACTTATTATAGCTTATTATTAAAATAGGTATAGTACTAGGTGCCTTTAAGTATATAATATAAAATAGCCCTAAAATAGTATAAGTATATACTTAAAATATCTAAAGTTTTACTTATATATAGCTAGTATTATAGTCCTTATAGTTAATATTATTATATATACTTATAGTAATTACTATATTATTAATATATATTTAATAGATATTAGAAGTATTTAACTTATATATCTAATTATATATATTAATTATATACTTATATACTTATTACTATATTATTTAAATATATATACTAGGTATATTCTATAAATATTACCTAATTAGACCCCTAGGTAAAGGGGATATAATAACTATAGAGTATTACTAGGTATATAGTGCTATTTTACTAGGTGTACAGGTGCACGTGATTACTTACTAGAGATTTTATAGAGGTACCTTATTTTATATAAGAATTATACATAAATATAAGTATCTTTAAAAAATAGGCTATATTTATATTTTCTAGCTACTACTACCACTAACACTACCACTAACACCACCTTCCCTACGCCGCCGCTACCGCCGCCGTTAATTAAAGCTCTTAACACTCGCTAATTCGCTTAAAAAACACATTTTCGCTATTTTTAACGATTATACACACATTAGAGCTAGATTAACGATTCTTCTACGCTAATTCCGGCCATAACACACACTCGCCGCCGCCGCCGCCGCCACCACTACCACTACCTCTTATAAAGGCTCTTAACGCTTGCTAATTCACTTAAAAAACGTATTTTTGCTATTTTTGATAATTATGTACACATCGGAGCCGGATTAACGATTCTTCCGCGCTAATTCCTGCTATAACTATAACCCCTGCCGCCACCGCCGCCGCCGCCGCCGGCGCTGTGTAATGCTTATGCCGGCGCTGGCGCTGTGTAATGCTTATGCCGGCGCCGGCGCTGTGTAGTGTTCGTGTTAGCGCCGGCGCTATGTAATGCTCGTGCCGGCGCCGGCGCCGGCGCTAGCGCTAGCGAGGTCGCCCTAACTAGCTAGTTTAGCTTATATTCTTATGCGATAAACGCTTAAATAAAGCAGCCGCGTGCTTTATTAAGAAGAGTGCCCTAATTATAGTAATTTAAGCTAGGTAGGAGGGGTTTATAATAGTTTAATAAGTACTACTATTTTAGCTAGTATTAATAAAGCTAGAATATTAATCTTATTATTAATAGCTACCTAAGGCCTATTATAAAGGTTCTAAATAATATTAGGGTCTTATATTTAGTAGAGGGGTTCTTTAACGTCCTAATATATAATTAGTATTAAAATTACTATAAAAGAGCTACCTTTCTTATTAGAGGTTATTAAAGCTACTAGCGGGTATATATAAGGTCCTTACTAAGGATAAAATTAGTAAGGATAAGCTACTTAAGCTAGTGTATATATAGAAGCCTAAAGTGGTAGCTATAATAATAGGTACTACTAGCTAGTAGTAGCTACTATTAAGGGTTATAAGGGTACTTAATTAAGCTAGTAGCCTTATTATACTACCTAAGGATATACTTAAGAGCCTTCCTTAAGATATAAATAGGTAGCTCACTAAGCTACTTATAATTAAAATTAGTTATCTAATAATATGTTATTATTACTTATTTTTAGTTATAATCTTATTCTTTCTATTTAATAACCTATTTAAGGTAGATATATAGGTATAAGAGGTCTCTAGTCCTAGTCACTAGATAGCTTTTAATGTCTTTATATACACATTTAGTAAGAGAATTAGTATATTAGCTAAAATTCTAGTATTATTTAATTAGGTATTTAGCCTATTATTATTATATAGGTATATAGTAGCTAATAATATATTATAATATCTTATTTTACTAGCTATATTAGTTCTTTATTAACTACTAATAAGCGTTAAATTTAGCTTTAGTTAGTATAAAAATAACCTTCTTCTAGGTAGCTAATATACTAGTATAGTTATTCTTAGTAGTAGGATTCGTGGAGTTATTAGGGTTAGGGTAACTATATAAGGGCACCTTAACCTCCTCTAGCTCTACTATATTATCATCTAATTTAACCTAGTTTATATTAATAACGGCTTAAATATTCACGTTAATATAGAATATATAGAGCTACTATTAAATGTTAGGCTAGATCTTATATAGTGCCTTCTTAAGCCTAGCTTTATTATCTATAAGAATAACCACAGGCTAAGGGATATTAAGAGATCAGCGGAATTTATTAAACTAGGTAAATAGTTACTTATAGCCCTTAAAGGTCTCTATATTAATAAGGCCCTAACTAAGGTTAATAATAGAGTTCTAATTAGTTATACTAGTGACCTAAAATAAATATATCTTAAAGTAGTTTATTTTATATATATTATTAAGCCTAATAGTATATAGGAATTACTTTTATATCTTCTTATACTAGGGATAAGTCTAAAAGATAATAATAGGCTTATTTCTATTATATTTAATCTAGTAATAAAGGCCCTATTATTAAAGAATTTAAATCTATTATTAGGTAGAGGTTAGGCTATTTAATGCCTCCCTTTTAATCTATTAATAGTTATTATATATATCTTTATTTATCTAATAAGGCGTTAGATTTAAGAAGGTAATTTATATAATATCCTTAAGTTCTTAGGGGGGAAGAGTTTTTAGCTTAGATAGCTTAGCTTTAAGCGCTTAATATTCTTTAGTTTAATAGTAATAAATTTAGTAGGTAGTAGGATTAAGGGATTAATAGTAATTATAAGAGCTAACTTTAACCTTATATATTTACTAGCTAGCTAAGCCCTAGTTTATTTTAGTGTTAATTTAGAATAAGTAATTTATCTTTTAAGAGCTATATCTCTAAAGGCCTTACCCTTAAGAGCTTTAATATTAGCCTTTATTATATATAATTTAGTAATAATTTATAATATATTTACTATTATATTAAGCTAATCTAGCTATTCTACCTCTTATAATCGCGGTACTATTTAAATAATAAAAAAGCTATAAAGAAGAAAAGAAGGTATTAAGAGAAGGAAAAAGTAATAGCTCTAGTAGTAGTAGAATTTAAGCTAAAGCTTCTACTATTACTAGTGACTTATAAGGAGTGATAATAAAGGAGGGAAAAAGGAGAAAAATATAATAGTTATATGCTACTAGTGTTAAAGTTAATAGAATTAGTTAAATTAAGTAAGTCTAAAAGAGTATATTAATTATAGTGTGCGTGTATGTAAAAATAGAGGTACCGCGCTAGTGTGACGCTAGTGGGACGTCACGTGCACCTGTATACCTAGTAAAATAGCGCTATACACCTAGTAATACTCTAACTATATATATAGCTATTTCTTATAGTATTATAACTAGTTAGGAATTAGCTAGGTATATATTAAGAATATAGTTAGGACTTATAGCTACTAGTTAACCTTAGTAATAATAAGTTAAGCTTTTCTTATTCTTAGTATATAATAAGTATATAGCTATAAATATATTACTTACTAATATTAGTGCCCTTAAGCTTAATAATTAAGCCTAACTATTATTAGTTATATTTACTAAGTATATACCTAGGATATCTTTACTATAATAAGTGCCTAAAGTACTTATAAGAGGTATATCTAGGGCCGCCTTAATCTCCTTATTTATAAATAATCTTATTATATTATAAATATATACCTAATATAAGAGAAGAAGATATAATCTTACTTAGAAATCTATTTATTTTAAAGAAATTTTTTTATTATAATAACCTTATCTATATTATTAGTATATACTAAGTCTATACCTTATATATAGGCTAAGGAGGTTATTAATATATAGAATTTAATAATAATAAAGAAAAGAAAAAGAAAAAGTAAGATAAATACTAAAAATAAAAAAATTATATATATACCCTAACTAAGGCTTAGCTAGGGCTTAGTTAGGGTATATAGAAATTTTTTTTCTTATAATTAAATTAAATATATTTACTTTTTTATTTACTACTTAGTTTACCTTAGTTTAAAGTAATAAGAAATTATATATAGATTAACACTTAAGAGGGATAGTATAGACCTATAATATATTTATATTTAAGAATTATTTTTCTACTATTTTTAGCCCCACTTTAACTAAGGTTAAGGTTTGCCTGACTAAGTCTAAGCTCGTCCCCCCTATTTTAAACGGAGCTAGTTAAGAAGCTATACCTTTGTCGATACCCTCATTTAAATACACACTAACCGTAGTAAAATTTTATCGGACGCACTGTACTAAATGTGGCTGCTGATAAGTACGGCCGCTTCAACGTCACGATTCTTATGATCCTGTTCAGCGCCGTCGTTGTACTTGGAATCTAGTTGCCTGGCCACAGCGCAGGGGCCTCATACGCCTTTGCTGTACTATTTGGTATTAGTTGTGGAGCTTGTATTGGTCTTAGTCCTGTGCTCATCATGTCAATTTCGCCAATTAAGGAGGTTGGTTATCGAATGGGCACAATCTTTGCCATAGCCGGAATTGGCTGCCTGACTAGTCCTCCCATCGGTGGTTCTATTGTGGACAAGACTTCGGACAGAGTTTATGACTATGCTGCTCTCTTCAGTGGCCTGAATTACTTGGTTGCGGTTGCTTTCATGGTCTGGCTTAGAGGCCGCATGGGTCGGATGGAAATTGAACATCAAGGGCTAATCGAGATTATACTCTCGTCATGTCGCGCAGTGGAAAATAGGATGCATCATTAATAAAAAAGGGTTTTCTTCGCTGGGTCGCCTCTACTGTCTTTTTGTTGAATTATTGTATTTTGTGATTATGCACGATTGCCCTCTACGCTAGATAGCACTAACAGAAATTGTAAGAGCAATCACCATTTACAGAGGAGACCCAACCGCCAACAAATTTGCACAAAGCGTCAAAGGTCGAATCAAGAATCCCGTAGGCATCCCAGTATATTCGTATCTTAAAGTATACGCTGTAAGTTACTCAGCTGACGAGAAGCGTCCTGTCCGGTGCTTGGAGAACATGCTACTTTTCAGGCCGAATGAATTGCTTTTGGCCGATGCCCCATAAAGGTTATGGCCGACTCTTTGGTAATTAAACTGAATCTGATTATCTTAAACACCTTAGCTCCGGCCTCGGAAAACTAAGCAGAAGCCTACTTAATGAGGGAGATCTCGCGGTGCCATTTTCCGAGTCCGAAACGTTTAGTACCGGAAAATACTAGCCCTGTAAACGATTGCATGGACATTATTTTTAACAAACATGCAAGCCAAATAAAGGTTTCTAGAAGCGCGTAAAAAATACAAACTTCAAACTACCCTTCTCTGTCAGGAACCGTCCACAACGAACGGAGACGAGATGTCTCAAGGAATGCAGTCATCAGCCGCTCGTGAGGCTCGAACCTTCGCCTTTTGGTCAAGACAGTTTAGTGAATTGGCTTCCCCACTACCAGCATCGCTGGACCTGTCTGGTAAAACAGCTGTCATTACAGGATCCAATGTCGGATTGGGATTAGAGTCGGCGCGACACCTGCTCTAAGCTTGACCACTTAATCCTGGCGGTTCGTTCACAAAGCAAAGGTGATGAAGCTACATCGGAATTACGCCCACAATACCCAAAGGCCGAGATTCGAGTTTAGATGGTAGACATGGCGTCTTACAAGTCCATCAGCGCCTTTGTTGAGCGCTGTGCAGGCTTGCCTCGAATTGACATTGCCATTCTCAACGCCGGTCTTGTACTCGATGAGTTCGTGCGCATAGGCGAAAAACAGCGCGAAACACCTCTACAGGTCAATTTTCTATCTACTGCCTTCCTCGCCCTCAAACGCATTCGATTCTTGCGTCCAACTAGCCAAAGCCCAGAACCTGGACGACTTACAATGGTTGGCTCCGACACCATCTACCATTCCGAGAAGAACTTGCGCGACCCCTTGACGAAATCACTGATTGGCAGTTTCGATGAGCCATCCAAATTCCCTGGTGGTTTTGAACAGTACGTCATGGCCAAGTTCTATTTGGCCTGGTTTGTCGAGAAGCTCGCCTCACAAGTCTCGGCCGACCATGTAATTGTCAACATGGCCATGCCTGGACTCTGCAAAGGAACAGCATTTATTCGCCCGCCCCATGAAACATGGTACATGAAGCTTGCTCTGGCGTTGATGGGAAAGACTGCCACGAGAGGCGCAAATGCGATTGTTACCACCGCTGTCGTACTGCCAAAAGAAAGTCACGGTGGACTGATCAATGAAGGCAATATCAAGCCGTAAGTACCGTCCTCGGATCCATCCGCGGACCCCTCCGTGGACCTCTCGGTGGATTTCTCCGCGGCGTGGTTTGTCTAATGTTCGTAATTTCACTAATTCATGTTTGAATAGCTATCCGCCTTTTATGTACAAGAAAGACGGTTTCACTGCGAAAGATAAGCTGTGGCAAGAAATATCGGATGAGTATAAATCCGTGGGTATTGAATCCATTTTAGACGAATTAAGCATCCATGGGGAGGAGAAGGCCCAAGGTAAGGCCCAATGATCTATTGTTATGTATTGCTGTTAATTATGCGCGGATGGGTTGTTTATCTGCGTTTGTTACCTGCACTTTGTTTACATTGATCTTTAAAGCTCTTATTAATTTTAGAAAAGAATAACACCACATGTCTTATCCTTCATAAATAACTTTATTCCATAGCATTCAGCGCTTTCCCTTGGCAAAATAGATCGCAGCATCAACTGTATAAGGAGGGATCTATGCTATGATAGGTTGAGCTGTTCATATATTATATAATAATCTCGAAATTCATCATAGTATTTATTTATACTCTTTAGATTATAACTAGACTTTTATAGTTCTTTATAGGTTATATATAGGCACCTTCTATTAAAAGCCGCCACCTCTTATACTATATAACTAGTCCATTGGTGAAGAACTATAGATGCATCCAGTTGAGAGACTGAACTATTAGCTCTCTAAGCTACATGCCCATCTGGTCGAACTAAAACCAAATCTGCTGCCCAGACTTCAGCAGCATGCCTCTCATCATAGCAAGAGAACTTTAAGTGGCAGTGAGCTGTCCTTTGCAACAGCTTGGAATACATGCACTGCCCCGGAGTCCTTAAACGCGATAAGAGTGTATCTGATACTATAGCTATCGAAAATAGAACTTCTATCCTTTAAAAGCATATAAGGGGCTTAATAGCTAGGATATATTAGTAGGATATAGTAGTGATAATTAAATTATATAAATCTCTTTTTATATAATATATACTAAGATTTATATATTTTTATATATTCCTAATTAAAGTATAAGATTATTTATATTTATAATTTATATTAATATTTAATATTATAAAGTTTAAGTTTAATATAAGTTATTAAAATTAAGACTTTACTAGATCTTTTAAAGAATATTTAATAATAAATTTAAGTAATAAAAGAATAATAATAAAAAAGAAAAGCTTTTAATATTTAAAAGAAATAAGTATTTTTTTAATTACCTCCTAAACTTATAATTCTTATAATATAATTAAATAAATTTATATTATTTAAATAAAGTTATAATATAAAAGTAATTTATATAAAAAGATTAATTATTAGAATTAAGAAAAATTATATTATTAGAATAAAGTATTACTATTTATATAGAGCTATTTTATTATTTATATAGTGTTACCTAAGGCACTAGCTTAAGCGGCTAATTATATAGGTGCCTTAGGTAATAACTAGTTATACACGTGCTACGCACCTACCGCATTCGCTATTAGGTGCTATAGGGTTAGGTGGCCACTATAGCCCTAGAGCTACTTTTTTACGTATATATTCTTAGATTATATATAATTATTACTATAATATAAAAAAAGACATAAAAAATTAAGGGTATTATAGATAATTATCTAGTATTTTTATAGAATAATCCTAAAATTCTTATTATATAAGCGGCTTATTAATTTAATATACTATAAAGTACTTTATACTAATAGCTTAATAATATTAATAGCTTAACGCTAATATATTTATATAATATAAAGCTCTTAATAGTAAAAGAAGAAGTGCTTTTATATATTATTAAGTATATAGATAATCTAAATTTATTAATATTAAAATTATAGATTATAGGTATAATAAACTCTCTTATTAAAGAATATAGTTTTATATAGAATCTTAAACTAAACTATATTAGATTATACTAGGTAGATAACTTTATTAAATACTATAATCTTAATATTTTTTAAGGTAAAAATTAAGATTTTATAAGATTAGACACTAAATATATCCTTATTATTAAAAAATACTTTAAAAGGCTTTAAGAAGTTATTATAAAAAAGGGTATTATTACTAATAGTATCTAGAATATAGATAAGATAGGTTTTTAAATTAGGGATATATAGAATATCTATATTATAAGCCTATATAAGAAAAAGTACTTTTAAAGGTTAATTCCTATTAACTAAGAATTAGTAACTTCTATTAAAGTAATTTTAGCTAAAAGGGACTTTATTAAATTACCTTTCCTTATAGTATAAGCTAAGGTATATTTAGGCCTATAGTATATAGTTAAAGAACTCCTAGATAAGGTAATTATTATAGTATTAGATAGTAGATATTTAAATAATAAGATTAGGTTTAAATAGCTCTAATTCTTTAATTAATATACTAAAAATAAGGGCTCTTTAGTATAGTGCCTCTTAATTATTAATAGCTACTATACTTATTATATATATAAATTCCTAATATATACTAAAGAGAATAATATTATTATTTTTAGGCTTCCTCTATATTTAATATATATTCTTTAGCCTCTTAATATAGTTATTTTTCCCTTATAAAGCACTATTATTCTAAGGTAATTAATATACTAGTTTATAACGGCCTTAACTAATTAACTAAGTTAGAATTCCTCTTAATTATTAATAGTATATATTATTAATTATTAAGGAAAAATTCTATTAAATTAGCCTTTAAAAAAATAAAAATTTAGCTATATAAACTAGATATTATTATTAAAGAAGTATATAAATTATATCCTAATATTAATAAAGAAGAGGTAATACTAATACTACTATCTTTATAAGCTAGCTAGGTCCTTTATTTACTATTTTAAACGCTTATAAATTTATATTTAATTAATATTAATTTTTAGTATATTAAGGATTTAACTAAAAAAATTTAGGACTTAATTCTATAAACGCCTAAGATAAGAGGGTTAATTAATAAACTTAAATACTAGGTATTATAGCTATAATATAGTATTAAGTGAATTATAGCTAGGAATTAGTAACTTAATAACCGCCTTATAGCTATTAAATTAACTAAAAAAAAATCCTATAAGAGGCGTAGAGTCTTAAATTATTATATAAAAATAGACGGCGTAATAAAGGCGTTAGAAGGGCGAATAATAGTTAAAGAGCGTGAGGATCGTGATGTTAAGAAGGCGTAACGTACACTATTACCCCTGTTTTTTATGCCGCATCCACCGCCCCACAGCAAGCACGATCCAATCAAAAAAAGCAGCGTGCGCTAAAGCAGAGTGGCAAAGAATAACAAAATACATTAAATAACTAGCGATCTATATATAAATAAAAGTCACTCCTTATAGCCTAGTACCTTATATACCCCCCCTTAGCTATAATAACTGCCTTAATTCTGCGAGGTATGCTATACACTAAATATAGTAAAAATACCTCTAGCATAGCGTCCTAGGCTCTCGTGATAGCCTCACGTAGAACCTTCCCTATTAGGCGCTGCATATAGTGTTCTTTAATCTAGCGCTTTATAAAGCTCTACACGTGCTTAATAGGGTTAAGATTAGGGCTTTATATAGGCTATAAGGCCTAAATTACGCCTAGAAAGATAGTTATAATCTCTTCCTTAGTGTTTTAGGCCCTATATAGCGGCGTATTATCCTGCTAGAGTATAAGCTAAGGGTTTAAAAGCTAGAAGTCACGTATTAGGGGTAAAATGTGTGTGTAATATAACTTTAAGGTTATTAAACCCTAGCTCTTATCCTAAATTAGAGATAGACCCTTTTTCTTACTAGTAAAATAACCCTAGAATATCTATCTATTGCCTTAGATCCTTTAGCGGTACTAATCTTTAAGATCCTCCCCTTTTAAGATTAATATTATATACTAATTATATAGTAGGACGAATATACCTATAAATAGAGTGACCTAGCGACGACCTAAGCTAACACTATTAACCTAGGTCTCGTCACTCTACGCCTAGCTCTCCTAGCTGCTCGCTGAAAGTGACCTCTAGCTATTACGCCTAAATCAGCACAGGCGCTCTACAAAATGACTAAGCACCTATGCCTATAGCCTATATAAAATAGGCATACATTTTATAGCTAGTTTAAGAGAATTAACTATTATTCTATTACTTCTATTTATATATTATATAATAATAGTAAAAGAGTATCTAAGTGATCCTATTAACTACTTATATTAGTCTTAAATAGAGGCTTATTAATACTAATAAGCTACTAGTTACTTTTATATTATATATAATAAGTATTAGATAACTAGATCCTTAGTCTAATAAGTAATAGTAATTACTTTAATAATTAGTATAACTAATAGAATTTAACTATTAATTAAATTCCTAGGAATAGAGCTAAAAGTTAGAATTAACTAATTTAATAATTAAAAAAAAACCTAATTATAATAATAATAATAGTAATATTTAACTTTAACTAAAGAATATTATTATTATTAAAAAAGAGAAATTAAAATAGTATTTTAAATATTACTTTAAATATAAACTTTTATAAAATTATAAATTTTTTTAATTTCTTTAATTCTAATAAAAAACTACTAATTTATTATTAGATTTAATTAGATACTAGTAGATTTAAACTTTTAGAAATTCTATCTTATAGAAATATTAATATAAGAAGTAAATATAAGTATATTATAACTATTAAACTATCTACTTAAACCTAAATTATAAAGTAAAACTCTATAGTTATCTAAAAGTATATTAAGAATACTATTAAATATACTAAATCTAAGAGACTCCCTAAGTACCTAAAAAAAGTATAGACCCTATAGACCCTATTACTATAGATATTACTAGTTTTATCTCCTAAAACCCTAATTTTACTTATAATATTATTAATTTTACTTATTACTAAAAAAGAAATAAATATATTATCTTAAGATAGATCTACCCTAAGATTATCTAATACTTAGGGTAAAGCCCTACTTAAGAGTAGACTACTAGACTTATTAAAAATAATAGATATAGTAGTAATAATAAAGTTTTTTATAGTAAAAATAGAAAAGTAATAGAAGTAATATACTAAGGACTTAGAAAAGATATTTAAGAATCTCTAAGTATAAAACGCCTTATTAGATAATATCTAGAATAAAATTAATATTAGTAGTACTAATATTAATACTAAAATATTAGGGCTTTAAATAATACTAGATATTTATATAGTTAGGTTATTTTAGTTAAATACCTTAGATAATAAATATATAAAAGGAATTAATAATTTTATAGAAAAATATATTATTATTTAGGATTTAAATATATAGATATAAATAGTTAAGGCTTTACTTAAAAATAATAAAAGAGTAGCTAAGATATACTAGAATCTCTAGCGCTTACTTTAAGGTAATACCTAATTATAGTACTAATCCTAGCTAAATAAATAAGAAAGAAAGAACTTCTAGAGGGATAAAGAAGCCTTATTTAGAGCCTTATAGAAAAAATAGAATATCTATCTTATAAAAGCCTAAAAATAGATAAATTTAATTATATATATTATAATAAGCCTAACTAAGAAGGGTATTATAATAACTACTCTATATACTAAATTTTACCTTTACACTTTAGCCTTAGGTAATACTAAGAATATTTACTTACTTACTTAGTTTTATAATAAACTACTACTAAAGCTATATATAGTTTACTTAGAACTAATAAGAACCTTAATAATTAGAATATTTATAGATAATATTAAGAAATAAAGATAGATTTTTAAAGAGTTAGTTAAAATAGACTTAAAAGTATCTAAATTATACTAGGATATATATAAAGTATACTACTAGGTAGATAAAAGTAATATAGATATAGCTAAATCTAAAGAAGAGATAGTAAATATCTATAGTAAGTAAAGATAAGGTAATAATAAGCGTTTATTTTATTATAGTAGCTTATCTTTCTAATATAAGAAGTAACTATTTTAACCTTAGGATTTATATAATTCTTACTTATACTAGTAAGACTAATATATAAATAATAGAGGTAATACTTACTATTTCTAGTTAAATTTATATATATAATAAGAATCTCTATATACTAATAGTAAACCTTTTACTTAGTTATATAAAAATTAGAGAAAAGTAATATAGACTAATATAGAATCTAAATATTATTTTTAATAATATATATATAAAAAAATATTAGATAAAGAGAAGTTCTATATTATTAGCCTTAATAATAATAACCTAGAGTCTTATTATAAAGAATTATATACTTAAGGGTATATATATATCTCTAATAGTAATAAAACTATTAAGAAAGAAGTAAATTTTTATAAATTAAAATTATCTTTCTTTAATAATAATCTAGCTAAGGAAAAAGAACTTTTAAATTTCTATAGTAATAACTCTAATACTAAGTATATAAGTAATAATAAATAAGAATAAGTAATTAATTTTATATATTTCTATAATAAAGGTAATA
>JAEIJG010000580.1:0-23584 GCA_037289395.1 Beauveria scarabaeidicola
AAATACTATACTAATTAAAGGTTTAAACCCTTATAATAATATTATTTTTTTTACTTACTACTATATACTTAAAAATACTAAAAATAACTATCTTTAATATTTATAATATATTTTTTATACTTTAATTTAGAGTAGCTTAAAGCTAAAGAGGTATATTAAATAAAAGGGTATTATAAGATAGACCTATAGGATTTAGTACCTATAATAAGGGTAATATTATATAGTAGAAGATATACCTACCCTATAAGGGTGTCCCTCATTCCCCCTCGCACTATAGCTTCTTTTACTCCTTAATTAACACTATTTCTATGCCTAATCACTATTCCGCGTGACACCAGGGGGAGGGGTAATTAGGTTAGTAGGTAGCTTTGCCAGAACCGGCTCGCCGATTTCCAGACACGCCCAGTTGTGAGCTCGGCATGAGCCTAGACAAATCGTTTTTTTTTCTTTTAATTTCTCTCATCATCCAATTTTGTTTCTACAACTATTGTTTCTTCCCTCTGGCATTGAACAGCGTCGTTGACTTGTGCACCACTGTACCTTGCTTTGCCTGGTAGCTCCTCCACATCACAACTCCCTCCCCATGACGACATCTCCGCCTCCTCGCCGCCGCCGCCGCCGCCGCCTCGTCGGCCTCTCCTCCAAAATGTACTTTTCCCTCTCCCAGACGCAGTCCTACACCGCCGACGTCCTCGCGCGCCTCGCCGCCCTCCCGCCCGCGCTCCTCGCCGACACCGACATCTTCATCCTGCCCGACTTCCTCACCGTGGCCGACACCGCCGCGCGCATCGCCGCCAGCGGCCTGCCCGTGTGGGCCGGCGCCCAGGACTGCCACTGGGAGGACCGCGGCTCCTTCACCGGCGAGGTGAGCCCCGCGGTGCTGCGCGACGTCGGCGCGCGCATCGTCGCCGTCGGCCACGCGGAGCGCCGCCGGCTGTTTGCCGAGGACGACGCCGTGGCGGCTAACAAGGCGGCGGCGGCGAGCCGCAACGGCATGGTGCCGCTGGTCTGCGTCGGCGAGGAGACAGAGGGCGGCGACGTCGCGGTCGCGGTCGCTGAGTGCAGGCCCCAGGTCGAGGCCGTCGTCGGCGCGCTGGCGGATGACGCGGAGCTGGTTCTCGCGTATGAGCCCGTGTGGGCGATTGGCGCGTCGCAGCCTGCGGGGGATGCGCATGTGCTGGCCGTTGTTGCGGGCCTGCGCGGGCTCGACTGCGTCAAGAACAGAAAAGGCACGACGCGGGTTGTATATGGCGGCAGTGCTGGCCCTGGGCTGTACGAGCGTCTCAAGACCGGCCTCGACGGGCTCTTCCTCGGACGTTTCGCCCACGACCCGGAGCGTTTTGTGCAGACTGTCAAAGAGGTCGCCGAGGCTTAATTACGCCGTCAAATATCGAAAAGGACATGTCGAGCGCTTTCGGAGTTGGAATTGCCATGTCCTCCGAGGAGACAGCTTTCCAGCTTTCATTGAGCGATACTGGACAAGGTCGGCTGAATCGCCAAAGTAAAACTGCTTTCATCAAGAGCAAAACACCCCAAACCCGAACCGTATAGCATTTGCTATAATAGCTTGCCGATTACGAAGCTTAAATTTTGAGTGCCACTTTTGGCCTGGCACTTATAGCGAGAGGGGCCACTGTTTGGAGGCCTTTTATAGACAAATAGAACTACAATCATCATGAGTCGATATGACTCAATTTAAATCTTTCAAAATTACTAGCAAGAAATCATAGTGTTAAACCTTGCAGATTAGCGCTAGCAACGGCGCCGCCATTCAGCCTAATGTCAATCATTTAGCTCCATCTCGACATAATCTCTCACCGCGTAGGTTGGGAGCCTTTTATCGTAGAGCACCGTGGCTTTCCTCTAGCAATGAATGAAACTTTCAGCCCTTCCCAGTCCCACAAACCATGTTATTAGCAATGCATTGGCAATCAAATGCCTCCCTCTCCCGAGTGTCCGGTGTGGAGTTGCTTGGCCGGTTCTGGCCCCTCCCTCGCAAAACCCCTCATCGGAGGGCTTGTTCCTTGATATGGCATGCCATTTGATCCGGCGGGGTGGTTGACTATCCAATAAAGAGGCACGTGGAAAAAGAGGAGCATTGATATAAAAAAGACGCATTGCCGTCCTATCTGTCCTATCTTGTTTTTGCTCTCTTGCCTCCTTACATTGTCATCAGTAACAAGACTGAAAATAATTCGAAACCATTCAACAAGTTCGTACACATCTTGGTGGTTGGGGCAGGAAAAACACAGGGACAAGTAATATATGGCTAACGTCTCTGTACGACACGCAGATACAAAAACAATCACTTTGGTATTTGATACCCTCCCCGTCCGGGACAATGGCCCTCATCATGGCGGCCTCTCGGTGGTACTCTGTCCAGACTTGAGATCAAGATTTTCCTCTTCAGGTAAAGTGTTGCAGCATGAGCCGGTGCCTGCTCGTCTCTCCGTTCCTGGCTCCCAGCGTCGCTCTCCGCGGCGCCACGGAACCTGGTCCCAGAGGCGGGCGTGGCTGAGATTACACGGCCCTCAACTTGATCTGGATAATACCAGCGAAAGGATCATGCCTCCTCCTGTCCCCCCAAAGTTTCCCAGGATGTGGTTATCCTAACCGTCGCAGGTACCACCGTTCAACCCAACCAAAAAAAAAACCTCCCAAAATGAGCCCTCCTGCTGCCCTGTCCCCGCCTCAGCACGCCGCCGTGCCCGTGTCCAAGGTGTCCAACGGCAACGGCCACGCCGTTGCCAAGCCCGGCTTCCCCGACACCAGCCGCGTCGCCATTGACGACATGCTCGGGCAGTGGGACAGCTTCCGGTTCGCGCCCATCCGCGAGTCGCAGGTCTCGCGGGCCATGACGCGCCGCTACTTCCAGGACCTCGACACGTACGCCGAGTCGGACATTGTCATCATCGGCGCCGGCTCCTGCGGCCTGTCCGCCGCCTACGTGCTCGGCAAGAAGCGGCCCGACCTGAAGATTGCCATCATCGAGGCGTCGGTGAGCCCCGGCGGCGGCGCCTGGCTCGGCGGCCAGCTCTTCTCCGCCATGGTGATGCGCAAGCCCGCCGACGTCTTTTTGCGCGAGGTCGGCGTGCCCTACGAGGACGAGGGCGCCTACGTCGTCGTCCGCCACGCCGCGCTCTTCACCTCGACCATCATGTCCAAGGTGCTGCTGATGCCCAACATCAAGCTCTTCAACGCCACCTGCGTTGAGGACCTCATCACGCGCGCCGGCCGCGACGGCGACGAGGGCGTCCGCATCGCCGGTGTCGTCACCAACTGGACCCTCGTCTCCATGCACCACGACGACCAGTCCTGCATGGACCCCAACACCATCAACGCGCCCCTCATCATCTCCACCACCGGCCACGACGGGCCCATGGGCGCCTTTTGCGTCAAGCGCCTCGTCAGCATGCAGCGCATCGAGAAGCTCGGCGGCATGCGCGGCCTCGACATGAACACGGCCGAGGACGCCATCGTCAAGGGCACCCGCGAAATCGTGCCCGGCTTGATTGTCGGCGGCATGGAGCTGTCCGAGGTTGACGGCGCCAACCGCATGGGTACGTGTGGCCTGGCTGATGCAGTACACTTTTTGTCATTGAAATGGACGGCTAACATGCGGTGTAGGTCCTACCTTTGGTGCCATGGCCCTCTCTGGCCTCAAGGCGGCTGAAGAGGCCCTCAAGGTCTTTGACATCCGCAAGACGGAGAACGAGCTCTAAGCTTAAGTAGCTAGCCAGACATAAATAGGGCACAAAGTGAAGACGAGACACGGGATTCCGCTCCTTTTCGTACCTTTGCATTTCACTGTCGCTACCTACTGCGCTATTCAACTCGGTCAAGAAATAAAAATCAATCTGTGAATCGTCAAACCGCACTGCATCTTGATCGTGACTTGAACATGTTCTTCGTAAATATGTACTGGTATCCTGAAAAGCATATTTATACAGTTTGTACATTGCGCACGTCTGGCAGCCTGCTACTAGCTCATAGTAACCATGTGCACCGGTCACCGTCGGATGACGTCGCTCAGGTCTTTGAAGAGCGTCTTGATGCCTTCCTCACGCACAAAATCTTGCTTAATCATCGGTGTCGCATGCTCGTGGCACAGTCGTACGTCGTTGGAGCCGCAGTCGCACCCGCCCACCGCGATGCGGTCGTCCCAGACCAGCGACCCGTAGGGCACCAGCGCGCCGCGCTCAAACTTGGACCCGAGGACTGTCGTGTCAAAGTAGCCAATGTCCGAGGGTCACGCGCCGCCCGTCACCAGCACCGTCGCCGTCTGCAGCCTGCGGCGGTCGAAGCAGACAATGGGTGGCTTCACGTCTTCTTGCACGAAAACGATGCTCGTCATGGACGGCTTTCCGGGCGATTTCATCTCGACGGCGCGGACAGCTGTACCACTCGACAGTGGGCGCCACTCCTCGAGGAGTAAGGGGGTTCAATGGTAGGGGGGGCTCTGTTGTGTATTGCAACTGCAGTGATACTGGACGCCCAAGATTGTCAAATCGGAATGAGAAGCATCGCGTTAACCATGAGATTGTCCAAACGGCAACGCCACCAGCAAGTCTGACGGCCTTGGGGGCGGGCGTAGCGTCGGTACTTATGGCTTCACGTGACTCGGTCAGTATTCACCCTGGGCGTGAGTTTGATGTCAGCCTTTCCTGGTTGGTGAAACAGGTGGCACTAACTAACTATTCTGGGTTCGTTAGTGGATGTTCAGTTGAGGTGCCGAAAACCTTTGTAGATTACGCCAGTGTTTGCGCGCTATTGAGGGTCAGAACTTGAAAACGCTCGCCGAGCTCGGACTCCGAATGTGGGGTGGGTAATTTGGGCCGATGCGTGTTCGTGGTAATAGGGCTGGCAGGCAATTATCACGGTAAAAATCGAGATGACGAGGAAAAAAAAGTATTCTGCATAGGATTAAACAATATTTATAAAGAAATTGCAAAAAATTGCAAAGAAACGCAAACCGGAAGCCCAATGTCCATCGTGAATTCATGTCGTGGTATCTTGTCTTGTTCTAAAACGCCATCCGCCCAAACCGCTGGCCATCTCTCACTTGTTGATAATATACGCTGCGGTGAAAGCGTTAGCTAATTGAAACATGATTGATTGCACTCTGAGTTCTCACCTAACCTGGCTTCCATGGCGTTCCACTTGTCGATTTCAGATGAAAGAGGCTTCTGCTTGGGGTGCTTAGTCTGGGGCTTGATGGCCTGCGACGTCCCTTTGGCGGCTGCTTGGCAGGCAGAAGGGTCGACGAGGGTGACTTCGGAGGCTGTCGACCCCAAGTTTGCCTTTTTCGACTTTTTGAAGAATGGCATGATGTGTTTTGTGGTTTTGTGATCTCGGGGAGCTTGGGTGGATGGTGGATGGTGTATTGTGATGACTTTGCGAGCTTGTCAAAGCTGTTTTCCTGCAGTCGCTTGAATAGATGGATTGGGTGGCTTGATTTACTCTCTTCAACAAGGCCAACTTTGTCAGGAATGGCCGTGCTTTAAATATAAACGTTTCCTTGACCGTCTCGGCAGCGATCCGCACTTCCAGCCACGCGCCCTTTGACGACAAAACTTTGTCATCGGTCCTGCGACTCACTCGGCAAGCCGTCATTCACCACCTTTGACCGGTTCTCGGTCTCAAATCAAGCTCACCTTTCGAGTCACCACCAAAAGCGTGCAAAGGCAAGCCATGGTCTCGGCTTCGGCTTCGGAGTAAGTGGGGTAGCCGATGGGAAGTCCAGCGAATGAGGTTCAGCGTTCGGCGCCTCAGCTGAGACGGAGCTCGGAGCGGCTCTACAACCCTTATTGCGTGCGGCAGAGCCAAAACGATAAAAATGCACAATCGGTATTTCTAAGCCATACGATTTCGAAGCACGCAAGGCAGAGGCCCGTGATAATTACAAAGCGTGGCGCTCGTGGCTGCTGCCAAAGAAACAAACCGTCTTGCGTTGCCAGTGAGTGTCGTTAGCGCCGACTGTGTGAGCGCAGAGCCAAGGCCTGAAATAATTGCGTGCAGACAGCAACTCACACGGCCCTCCATCGCCGAGAATTGTATCCGAGTCTACTACTCATGCATATTGCCTATCTACCTCGTTTGTAGATGGATCAGATGTGCCAACCCTACCATCGCTGCGTCAGCCAAAGCCGCTCCCACAGCCGGGTCACTGTTCCGGTTAAGCAACCGCCAGTCCAATTTCCTGGGAGAGAGATGCGTTGCTGATGTTGTCGTAATTACCTCTGCCGAATTGGCCATCGGCCGGGAGACCACAAATGCGGATGGACAGGTCAGTCGAGATTCTTTTTATGTGTTGACCAGTGCGGTGATTTTGAACCATACATCATATTTACCCACATAAGATGAGAATGATCCATGGTGTGATGAGCAAGCATCATTTGGACATGCGCCATCGGGCGGCTGCTGGCAAATCGCGATGCGCCCCAATCAAGATTAAGGATTATCCATGAGTGTAATAATATATTGTAAAAGAAGCAATAATAATAAAAAATGCGGATATAAGCATTGACTTTCCTGCTCCGCCCATGGAACCCATTTCCCACAGGGCCACAGCCATTCATTTTTTTCCACTATTTGCAGGGGAGCCGACCGACGACAACAAAATACATAACTTGGCGCCGCTACTAGAATTTCACGAAAGAGCAAGAACATTCATCATTTGTCCTTTTTTTTCCCTTATGTCTCAATGTGCCAAGTAATACGCCCTACATAACTCTAGTAGTCGTTTCATCACCTGTTGTCAAGGCTTCAAGGTGCTCAAGGTCCGAGATAAAAGAGCGTGATAATCAGACGTAGCAAAGGTCATCGCGCGCCTAATTAATACTCTGTTATGATTATGCGGAGGCTTGCTTTGGGCAATTTTTCTCTCTGCAAAAGGGGCAGTGCTTACGGGTTCCGTGGTTCCAGAAAAAACTGAAACTCGAGGTTCTGTGACATGCGGCCCTGTGACATGCGGCCCGAATTCTGAGGTTTCGCTCCCCTACCGTCAATCATACGTTGCCTCTTCACTGAGTAGAGTCTTGTATTTAACTTATTTGTATTAAATCTATTGAATAGCTCCAGGCACTGGGAATCCCGCTGCACAAATTCAGGGCGCATATGCGCCAGTCTCAAAATGAATTGTCCAAGTATTCATTTATTAGCAAACACAAGCGGCCAGCACGCAGTAGTGGAGAGATCAGCGCTGTCGCAGCTTTCAGCCAGAACAGTTCTTACCGGGCAAACTTGCAGGCCAAATTAGGCTGAGCAACAAGGTTGAGCAATCCAGATCCTCAGCTACTTCAGATGGCTAGCCAATCCATAATTATAGTAAATATTTACCTGCTTGTCAGACTGTCAGTACAACTAGCGTGCCCACGCGCCCGTTCCAAGCCAATGAATTGGCGGGTGGAGATTTGCTGAGTCGCAGGCCGGCTAGCTTTTTCTTCGGCGGCACTCAACGTACTTTTGCTATCACAACGCCTACTGCTGCCATCTTGACATCGAAAAGATTCAGAGAGCGATTCAGGCGCATCGGGTCGGGCTTTTCGATTAGCTTTGCATCGCAAAGTTGCATGGCTTTAGACTTCGGCCACTTTGAGCACCAATCGGGATGCTTCGTCCTGGTTAGTTCAAATTGGCTCAGTGCACCTGCAGGGAAAAAAAAAAGAAAGTCTCTCGCACAAGATCCCCGCGCAGGTCGTGTTTGCTCGTGCATGTTCCTTGGTGTGTTACACAGGCAAAACACAATCTTGCCACAACACAGATATAGCGAGAGGTAGCCGGTCATGTCGCCAGCCCACCCCCTTGGAGGGCCATGCCGCCCTCGTCGCTTCACAGAGCGACTATCTGCACTCATGAGTGCTGCTGAGCTATCGTCAGTGTCAAAATGGATTGTGAGTATTCCGTTTTGATGCCGACTGAGGTCTGGTCCGCTGACTGTGCGAAACCTCCAGAATGATGATGTTCGCCCCGTCGAGAAGGAAAGGCGAACATGGACACTCAGATCCTTTCACGATTTTTGTACGGTCTTGGCAAAAACGGCAGCGCTCTCGGTAGAAAGCTAACTGTTCTCCTGTCAGGGCTTGTCATCAACTGCAATACAACGACCTTCATTACCGGAAGTGCCCTCATTCCACTGGGCCTTTCTTGGTGGCAAGCCGTCATCTGTACGTATTCTTCTGTCACTTGGCTTCGCCCGCTCGGTTCCTGACCCAACGCAATGCAGGCATCGTCGTCGGAAATTTCATAGCTTTGGCTGCAGTTCTTGCCAATTCCATGGCAGGATCTCGATATCACAGTGAGGAAAAGCGCAGCCCAGCGTCAAAGCGCCTTGTACTAACGCCGATACAGTCGGGTTTCCTGTCATCAGTCGATCGATCTGGGGTATGTGGGGTTCCCAGTTTACCATCTGGAACCGCATATTCCTTTCAATAGGTATGTGGCCTTTTCTGCGGTCATGTCTGCTTGCTAACTGGTACAATAGTTTGGTCAGTTTCTTTCCCCGATGTGGTCACCAACACCCACTAACCTAGCAGCAGGTACGCGTCTCAATCATGGACTGGCGGGCAGTGCTTTCATCTGATTGTCCTGGCGTTGGACCCCAAATTCGATCAACACGTACACAATACCATTCCATCCGGTGCTCATTTGACGACAGCCCGCTTCATGTCGTACATGATTTTCTTCGTCATCAGCCTCCCGTTCATCTGGATTCGCCCACACCGACTGCAGTGGTTTTTGAAGAGCACATCCCTCGTCGCGCTCGTCTTCTACATTGCACTTTTGGTCTGGGCCCTGGCGACAATGGGACCGAGTGGATTTGGAAGTACCATCACAGAAGACAAGCCGAATCCTCCCAGCGGCCCCAACAGTACTGCGTGGGTCATGGTTTCTGGCATCGTTGCAACTGTCGGTTCGATAGCAGCCGGAATACTCAACCAAAACGATTACACACGTCTAGCTCGCTCATCACGAGACGCAAAATGGGGCCAGATTATTGCGTACCCCATCTATAGTATTGGCAATTCCATCATTGGTATCTTGGTGGTAGCCGCCACGCAGGATCGCCTCGGAAAGGAGCACTGGTATCTTCCAGGTCTTCTGGCGAGTCTTGTCCGCAAGGATCCTACGCCGTCAGCTCGCGCTGGCGTCTTCTTTTCGGGACTGGCTTTGACTTTCTCCCAGCTGGGAAGCAATGTACTCGGCAATGCGCTGGCAGGGGGTATTGACCTGGCGGCCGTCTTTCCGCGTTATCTCAATATTCGCCGAGGCGCTTATATCACCGCGATACTAAGTCCTATTGTGAATCCATGGCGAATGGTAGACACGGCGACAGTCTTTATTTCGGTCATGTCGGGCTATGGCGTTTTCCTGGCGCCCATGACAGGCATGATGGTGGCGAGCTATTATGTGGTGCACCGGCAGAAATTGGATGTCGACGACCTGTTCCGGGGCAACTCGTCAAGCAAATACTGGTATAGCAGGGGCGTGAACTGGAGAGCACCCATTTCCGTAAGTATCGTCGCCAAATCGGTAATGTGACTACCAGTAGCTGATGCGACTTCGAACAGTGGGCTATCGGCGTCGGCCCGTGTGTGCCAGGGTTTGTTACCTCAGTCAATGGCTCGGTCAACGTGCCGGACAGCATTCGAGAGCTGTACATGACAAACTATCTGTATGGATTTTTTTCGAGCGCTTTTGTATTCATAGCGCTACACGTTGTTTTCCCGGTGCGCGTCGTCGATGAGTTTGTCAAGAATGAGATGTCAGCTGCAGAACTGCAACAGTACTACAGCGACCGGTGGGATGTAAGCTTGGCGGAATCGGAGCGGATAGTAGCGGACTTTATTCAGGATGAGGACAAGAATGAAGAACGCCGGACGGTCGGTCGTGAAACGGAGACGGAATCTGAAGCAGAAACCAAAGAGATGCGAAGACGGGTGGCTTATGCAGAAGTTTAGAAACGGAGTCTGTAAATTTTGAGATGTAAGCCAACCCGTCAGGTTTTTAATCAAAGGTCAGTTTTGGCTTTCACACTGTTGCATATGACGAGTTGGTTGATCAAGGTGACGTGTTGCGCTATTTCGACTTTTGGGTAAAGAAGTGCCTGCGGGGTCCATCCAAAGAAATAGTCGAAGCCGAAGTACCTTTTCGCTTCGAGGCAAGGATAATCCCCGCAACTCACACTCGAGTAAAGACACTTGGGCGTCGTTATAACTTATTGTAGCCGTGTGGAGATGGCGTCGTCAGACATGGTCAGCGCTTTGTTGGGCTTGTTGTCCCGTTGGGTGGCATCGTCGGCCAACTCTGGGTGCAAAGCTGTATTCACCGTACCCACAGGTGTCAAAATGAGACCCTCCTTGTGCAGAATGGGCCAGATTGGTAGTGAGGCAGATCAGGCAGATCTATCTGCTGATTGAGGAGTTGGCTCCATTGGAGACTTTCCTGTTGGTCAATAGATATTTATTTGGTGGTGTTGAACCACGACTGATGCGTCTTGGTGTTGACGGTTGCAAACGGCTGCTTAACGGGGACGGTAGAGCTGCCAGCTGCTAAAGGGCTTGTTGGGTGCTGGACAATGGATCCGGGTAGGTACCTAGGTAGCAACCAAAATTGTAAGCAATCGCCGGTACCACAATGTATCCGCATTCAGGTACAGTTGGCAAAGCCGCTAATAAAGCAGGTCGGCTACAACAGGCACTCTACTAATGTACTGGGATCCACGGATAATAAGGGTTAAATGATGACAAAGCAGAGCCCGCAATGCCAGACAAATTCTCAGTGGAAAAAAAAAGGCCTCAATTCCTGGCTGAAAAACATTATCTTCGTTACTTGCCGTCAAACAGGTCTTGTCATGTCGCTACATCCGCGCTGCCAATGATTCGTGTCTGCTACTAATAATATTACTTACCCGCTGATCCATCTCACTAACCTGCTTGTCTACTAGACTGTGAGCCAGTCCCGACCTTTGTTCAACAGGCTACAGCCAGTTAGCCAGTCCCCTTGGGATCCGCCGCCACACTTACTCGTGCTAGCGCGGCCACACCAACCGGCTGCAGGTCTTGCGTTAGCCGGCTGGCCGTCTCGTCTTTTCCCCCCCTCAAGCCTCCACTCCTCAGTCTTCGGCCAACTTTTTTCCCCCTCGCCGCTGCATCTTGGCTTCCTTCACACCCGCTGCCTCATCTGCACCACGCCCTTGGAATCCTTCGCCTAACTCTTGTTGGCCGATTCCGCCTTCTGCCCCATTGCCCGCCTGCATCGTCCGGGGTTGCGTCTACACTCTTGTTTCGGCAGCAAACCGCATCCCAACATGCACAGTCCTCCCGCTGACGTCGCCGAGCCCGGTGAGCCTGCGCCGGCTGATGCAGCCTCCGCTTCCATGGCTCGCCGCCGCAAGTTTACTATACAGAGTAGCTTCGGCCAGGCGCGTGAGCGCAGGAGCCGAAAGAATCGTCCCTGCGATGCCTGCCGCCGCCGCAAGACTGCCTGCGTCATTACTGACCAGCCACCATGTAAGTCTCTCATAGGTTGCTCTCCGCTTCGCTTGTCGTGCTTTGTCGCGCGCACATACTTCGTATTGCGCTAGCTCGCTTCACCATGGTCCGTCACATGGCTAATCTCATTTGTCCATGCAGGTCGCTTTTGTGAGACACGAGGCATCCCCTGCTTGTCTTCTGGCACACTGGCCGACAAGGACGCCGGTGCCACTGCAGACGGTGATCACGCCTCGCCAGATGCCGCATCACCTCATTCAGTCTCCATCGCATCCCCTGCAGACTCAATCCGTCATACCCGCCCAGACCTCTTCGCCAACGGTGCCTCACGCCCGCCTGTAACCTCATGGCCGACGCCTTCGCACGACAGTCCTGGCTCCTCCCACCACGCCTTCTCTCCAATCAATATCACCTCGCAGCAGTCCGCAGCCCGAACCCCAATCCAAGACAGTCCTCATCCTTCTTCTCAAGCAACCCTCCCTCCCGCATTCAGTGACAAGGACCGCCCAAGCGCAGTAAAGCTCCCCTCTGCAGCCACCATCACTACATTTACCAAGGGCAACGCTGAGGGCATGGGCATCTGGCCCACGAATGGCCCCGGACGCATTCATACCCTCGAGGATAACGTGAACAAGACTGCCAACTACATGGGGCCAGCCGCAGAGCAAGACACCCATGTTCTCGACTCGTTTCGCTACATGATTGTCAGCGAGATTGACGAGATTGACGCCGACTACCTGCAGGTTTACCCAGGCAGCTCACAATCGAACGATCCCCCAGTTCATTTTCTGCTCTTGGAAAATGAAGTACCCGAATACACCAATCGCCCCAAACGAGAAGCATCCTTGGCCATTGAATCAAGAGTCTATCCGTATGGACCCAACCTTGTCCGTCTCTACTTCAAATACGTCCATCCAGTGTACCCTATCGTTTCCAAGGTTCGGTTTCTACGTCTCTACAACTCTGGCAAGGAAAAGATTCCAGCATCGCTTCGTGGCGCTGTTTACGCCTTGGCCACTGTATTCTGGAATAGAGACCCGTCGCTCAAGGGCCCCTGTCCCTGGGAGCAACACGAGTTGCATACGCAAGCACAGAGCTCCTTGCGTTGTGAGCTCGAAAATCCCAATCTCGCCAATCTGCAAGCATGCCTGCTTTTGATTCACATGGCCCCGCCTTGGACCGATACAGTAGAAACGCCCAGCATCTGGATCCTCGCAGCTCAAGCTGTCTCCAACGCGCAGATGAGCGGCCTACACCAAGATCCTTCCAACTGGAATATAGAAGCATGGGAGAAAAAACTTCGCAAAAAGCTGTGGTGGGCTATATACATGGCTGATTGCTGGACTTCCATCTGTCATGGTAATCCGCCTCACATATATCGTGAATCATTTGACACGACACCGCCTGACCTCGAGGACGTTCGCTTCGACGAAGACGTACCAGAGGATTTGAAGCATATGGTCGATCCAGACTCATCGGTGTACCAGGTAGCTGTTGGTCAACGATTCTTGGAGATGGTTCGTATCACCAGAATTGTGCGCGAAATCATCGATTGCAGCTTGTGAGTTTCTATCGGCACGAAGCATTCGAAACCAGCTAACAATATGATAGTCTTGTAAATCCAAGCGCGCGATACCCTCATGGCCCTGACCATGTTTTCCACACACTGGCAGCCCAGAAAGAAAAGCTCCATGAGTGGCCTGCTCTGCTTCCGCAGTGCTTGTCCACAAGACGGATCAACTCGGCTCCCGCTATCCATAACAACTGTATGTTTCTCTCTATGGCAGACCGCACCCGTGTTATTCGGACTAACTCCCATAAAAGGCCCGTTGCACTTGATGTACCACGCTGCCAAAGTTTTACTGTTTCGGGCGATCCTCTCCCCTGCCACAAAAGCAGCCAGAGCAGATCCAAATTCAAGCCTACGTCGAAACTTCCATGAAGCGGTTTTCGAAATGCAACAATTCGCAACCTTTATGGACGAAGTCACAGAGGGTGATTTGCAGGGTTTCTGGGGCCGTCGTAAGTTACTGTCGTCTCTTTTAGGCCATAAAGACTTCTAACACATTCTCAGTGGGACGGTCTCAACTCATACTGTGCGGCAACTTCATGATCCATCTCTTCATCGTCGCCTCTGGCCCAGACGATATCAAAGTGGCTCACCATGTCCTTCTGAGCTTTCATCAGTCTTTGCAGCGTTTGGCAGCTACGCAATACTATGTCGGAAAGCTACTTCTTCGCCCTGTAGCCTTGCGCGTGGACTCTTTCTTCTCACAAGCTGGTGAAATTATAAGACGTGGCGGCCATGGATATTGGCAGCTGGACTCTCTCAAAATTATTAAAGATGGTACTCTTTGAATTGAAATAGGATGATGGAAAACAGTATCGCTGTACATACTAATTGGGTCTACAGTACCGGGGGCACTGGCGGGAAACAAGCTGACAATAGCAAAACGAGATATAGAGTTGGAGATTTATGATAACACGACTTATGACCAGCCACGTACTAAAATGGAGATAAAATCAGCGAGGACGTGTTCCTCCCTACCGCGCGACTAACTATCCAGGAGCGACGTGCTCAGGAATCGCAAGGACATGACTAGCATTCGTACATGAAAGGCAAAGCGTTGGCTCTCAGAAGTGGTTTGCCGAGCGAGCTTCCAGGATGATAACGGCCGCAGGGTCTCTTATTTTGTGCAAATGGCCACTATTGCCGTCACCGGCACGCCGTATCCACTACTTCCATCGACCTGTGTACACGGCACTGTGACATTCGGCGTCAGCTCCCGCACAGCCTGGCCAAATGATGCTTTTTCCTCCTCTGTCCATGTCTTGGAGAACATGCCAAACAGCTCCAGCAGCTGGTCACCGAGGGCGTCGACAGTGGGCGCTGCATAGTACGCACTGCGCAGCTCAACCTTGACGTCTGCAAACCCACCGTCTCTTCGCAAGCACGCCTCGACTTGCGCGGGATCAAACCACCTCGGCTCGATCGGCATCTTGATGAGCTCCGCGCCGGGCCGCGCCCTCTGCTGCGCCGGATACAAAATATCGTCGACCTGGCGGAGCTGCGCCCATGTCGTGACGACGGCGACGCCGCCCGGCCTGAGCGTGCGGTACAGCTCGCGCGCACCCACCGCGGCGTCTGTGTAGAACATGAGGCCCATGTTGGTGATGCTGTGCGAAAACGTGGCGTCGGCAAACGTGAGCTTCTCACCCGGCATGACGGCCGCCGAGCAGCGGTCAGTCACGCCGAGGGAGGAAAATTTCGCGGCGCACGCGGCGACCATCTTGTCGACGGGGTCGGCGGCGCGGATTTCGGGCACGGCCCCGCCGCCGCCGCCGTTGCCGTTGCCGTTGCCGTTGCCGCCGGGGGGGCTTAGCCGGCGGCAACGGCTGATGATTTCCTCGGCCACGATGCCCGTGCCGCAGGCATTGTCGAGAACGACGGCGTCGTGCGGCGCGTCAAAGAGGTTCTGGAGAGACTCGAGCTCGAGAATTTGGCGCGCGATGGCGCGGGTGCTGCCGCCGGTCGAGTGCTCGTATGACTGGGCAATGTTGTCGAAGAGCTGCGCGCCGGCTGACGGAGCGGCCTTGGTCTCTTGTTGTTCGGCAGACATGTTTGCGTTGTACGAGTGAAGAGATGGTTTTTAAAGTAAATTTCTAGCCGTGTAGCGCAAGCTGAGGATGTTCACGTTTTAAGTGACGACGTAAAGCTCCATATAAACGATACTTTTTACTTGCCACCCCTCATGATACTTCGCCGAATTCAGCTGACCCCGCAGCTGAATACTTTAAACTAGAAGCCATAAGGTTGTATACCAGCGCCTCGATTATTCCCATTGCAGGCAAGTCCCGAATACGCTATTTCTGCTTAGCTTCAAGGATTTGGAGGATTTGACGGCTGCCATGTCTATCGTCAGGTGAGACGTCGGTCGTTTTAGCAACCCTGCTAACAAATCACTTTGTCACTTTGAGAGGACTGGTCTTTTGTTTACTCTCATGAACCTGACTGTTAATCTTCTCTGTACTTTTGATATGCAAGGTATCTAAAAGCTACTGCGCAGCTGACTGGGCCTCGCTCGCGTTCACATGAACAAGCCTCCGTCGAACAGTCACCGAGCAATTCGTGTGAGTCTGCAGGACACCGTCCCCCACTCATTAAAGATGAACTAGATACACAGTGCCATATTCTCCTTTCTGTATAGCTGGCTTGTTGCGCCAGGTCTGTGTTCCGCTCGGCCCTGGGTTCTGCGCTCCAAGATGGAGTCCCTTTTCCCAACTCGTCCGTCACTTCAACAGGCGGGTTCGCGACGTACATTAGGCTATGCAACTCTGCGAGGCAGTTTTACCCCAGTGCAGCAGCAGCGCCTTCCGGTGCTTCCGCGCGAAGATCGTGTCTAGATGCATCAGCTCAGGCAGCCGCGTAACGCCACAAGCCGAACGGGATGGTGTAGAGCCGGGATTAGCCGGCACGTGCTATGAAGGGTACTTGAGTACTGTTCTTGGTAATTCACTCTCCCTAGATGTTGTAGAAGCCGGGTAGTGGAGCGCTGTTGCCGAGTTCAAGGGTCAAGTGCGTGACGTGCGGCTTCCTGATACCCTTCAACGTGTGCATCGCTCCCGTTGCATCACACGGGCTTTTGCAACTGTGTACTCCCTTTGACATTCCGTAGAGCCCCAGGATGACTTTCAAGACCCTAGCCCTGTGCCGCCGACAAGCTTGGCCAGTAGGGCGTGCCCGGGGCCGGATACCATATTGAGGGGCGTCGCGCCGCATTCCAGAGCGGTATGGGCACCGGGAATAGCGCAGATAGCCTGCAGCCAATCTTGAAAGCATTCTGGATATCATAGAGCTGATTCGACTTGTTGCTATTGAAGAGCTTGGAATAAAACATCATGGCTGAGCTCTGAAGAGGGTGTCGTGGGCAAAATCTGCAACGATGTCTGTGGACGCTGCAGCTAGGTGTTCGAGCGGTGATCTGACAGAAGTGATCAATACGTCAAACTCCAGATACTAAAAAGCAAGTTGCTTGAGCCATTTGTTCGTTATGTCGACGTAAAACATCTGGCGCTCCAGTGTTCCCTCTGCCTAACCTGCTGGTGCTCACCAGAGGCTGCGCTTCGACTGTGTCAAGTACGCATTCCAACATTAGGTCAAGGAAACTCGGGTTGTGAGGGTTTTTAAAGCATCTTCGTACCTGATGTCACTAGCTACTCGAAGCTGGGAGGAAAAGCTGCTTGAAGCTTGCAGAGGCTAATGAGCGTTTGCCAATACTCGTGAGTGGTCTAATGGAAGTGTATAAAGGGTCAGGATCAAGACCAATAGCGGCTATCAGATTTGTGAATGTTTTATTTGTTTGTATTTTTGAGGCATATATCCTCGGGTTAAACCCGACGGCGCGTACTGTCTGGCATTTGTCGTCCATGAATACAGAGGAATCATGTATCGTCAAGGTGGGTGTCCACAGCTTCACATTTCACAAGTAAAGGCTTGTTATTATGCATTGTCACCGGGAAACCAAACAGAAGAGAACAAATCCAAGTTCTTTGTGTAGCTTTTTGCATTTCAAAAAGTTCCGAGTGTCGAGCTTTGTACAGATATCAACGGCACTCCCCTTCGACTTCGCGGTGTGATCAGACGGAAAGGCAGAAGAATCTCGCTCTCTCTTCTGCTTTGTAGTTGCTGCATAATTGCGAAATCAAAATTACTGTGCCTCTTGAGAGGGTAGATTACTCTGTTTGGCGTCGGTGATGTCATATTTAGGCCGGCTGTGCGGTTTGATCCCATGGTCAACGGAAGCAAGCGACAGTATGTGACGAGACAGCTCAGAATCGAAACTACTACATACTGTTATAAGGGATGTCATATATTCGTCGCTGTAAGTTTCTTTGAACGTAGTCCACATTCCGAGTTACTTTGCGTCGTCTACACAGTCGTGCAGTGTCAGGCTCGTCTCCTCGTCATTTGTCCCAAACATGATCCTCCAAGGGTCGAACTGAACCCATGCTCTTGGAAATAATTCCGATGTCCAATCCACAAATATCACAAACCTGTGTTGAGATGTCCCTAGGATGATTGCACCCGTCCCGTCCGCAGTTTATCGGATACAAACAATGAGAATAAGATGAGACGAACTGGCTAGGCTGCTTTGCCGCTCCAACTCGCGAGAAAACATAGCCAGTTAGTTATCCGTCATGTTTCTCAAGATCCCCACTAGCGAGGCCAGACAACTGACGCGGGTGCTTCCGCATCACTTTAGCGGCCGTCGAGCTTTCCCCCCCCCTTCGCCTGACGGGAGGAGTGATGGGGCCATGTTGCATCGCTGGTAGCAAAGACAGACAATTAGATCTGCCATCCGCAGAGGTCTCCTCAGCATCAAAAGGCCAAGCGTCCGAGCTTCGCTACGAGGCTGCCTTGAACGCGGACGCAAGCCATGACCGTGGGGATGTCTCAGTTTCCACCGTGGGACACACCGGCGGCCAGGAGTAGCCGAATCCTCTTTATTGTGCCTCCTCGCGCTCTCCCTCCAAAGCAGCGGCCTAACCCTGGGGTGGGCAAGGAAAGCAGTGTCGCGACCTGATGCATGAATTCTGTAATGGCTGCGAGAAGGATCAGTCGTCGGAACTCAAGAGGTCTGGCCCCGGCCGAGCCACATCATGCCATGCTCCTGGTCAAGATGACGGCCAATTTTCTTTTGTTCGGAAAGCTTATTGGACAAAAGCATTCGGTTTGGTGGCACGTTTTGGTAGCGGCTGGAAAGTCGGCGCGACGCCTCTTCGTTGACCGAACTCAAACGAGCGCCCGAGGTGTGATTTCATGCATAAGCCCACCTTGTGTGATGGGTCATAAGCGGGAAGCTATACCTCTGTTTGCTTTCAAAGTGGCCTCAGAACCAATGTACACATGGTGGCATTTCCGCAGATGTTTCTATGACAAATCTATCTGACTTGCGCCCTGGACCCGACTGTCCTTGCAAGTAGTCACTTGCAGCGGGGATACTATGACGAAGTCTATGAGCAGGAGCCTACATTTACTTGTCTCTCGCTCATATTAACAACGGGAAAGACCGTGTTTCCTCGTTTTTCTTGTTGAATTATTGCTTTTCAGTCGGTCAGTGCGTAAGGAGGCTAGATATGAGCGTGGTTACTGGGTATGTCGAATACTTTACATTTGGTTACCAGAATGACGGAACGGGGCGCGGGGGTGGTGAGACGAGGGGTGTGTGGGATAAAAAGCCTCAATCGAATAGCAACCAAGATTAAAAACATGCTTTTAGGTGGAGGGTGGCCGTGTCACGGACTTCTTCTAGCTGCAGCATGGGCAGGCAGTGAGGAGATGCTGGGCTCACAACAGCATCGTTGGGCTGCCAGAGCGGGTAGGGATCCCGGCCCCGGCCGCATTGATTGGAGATTGATACAGCTGATTTGAAAATCATGACTGTCATGAGGTATCTGGCGGGCCCTGTCTGTCACACTGACCACCTTTTCTTGCCATCGTGTGGGAGGGCCTGGGTGAGACATTGGCATTCCTAGCGCAAAAGAAGCGTCCACTTGGCTGGACTTTGTGGTGCATATCTGACAGGAAAGTAACTTTGTATTGTATTTGAGTACTCAACGTTTCGATATCAAAAGAAAGTTGGGATGAACCCCAGCATTCGAGACTCGGGAAGCACTAAAAGGGCCGATTCAAAGAATCTGATGACATAATGATATGCGTTTGCTAGAGCAAATTGTCGGGAATAACACAATAATGCAGTCGTGTGCTGTCCATTTCCGAAATTAGTGAGCCTGGGCTCGCGGTGAGCAACAACTAACACCACCGAGTGGTGCTCACATGACGTGAAGAACATATTCTCATGACATTGAAATCACAGGTGGGCAGTCATGGACGCATGTATGTGACCATGAGCTTAGCTGATCCATGCCTTTGATACTCCGGAGGCGAGGAGTATTGGATGGCGGAGGAATGTTCATCGATGCTGTGAGACAACACTCTGAGGCCGCAGGGGAGGGAGACTGGGATACTTGTGGTCTGACGTTGGCATTTTATTCTTCGTTCTTGGCAGCATATCCTATTTCTCTACCGATGCGCTGGTAGAGTTACTCGCACGGGTTGCCGTTCCGGCTGCATGTTGAGCTTGAACTCGTAATCCTCCAGCTGGCCTCGGCCGATCCCAGCTGTACACCCATGAATAGCAGTAGACACACTAGCTGCACTACCCTAGCACTATGCACAACATGGAAGATGTCTTCGATACGAGATTTTTGAGGGTGCTAGGTACGCTACGTGGCCGTTTTGCATTGCATGCGGAGAGGGGGCCGCACCGCCTCAGACTTTTATTCCTTGACATGCGGTCAAGAACTCGCGCAGTCGTGTTGGGGAAGTGCTTTTGTAGCACTTGGAAAATCAGCCTAGAATAACCCGGGAACGCTGCGCTCAATATGACTTTGATTTAAGGTTCGGTGGTGTTACAGGCAATCTACGACATGTCTAAGGGACCTGGAGCAGCTGCCGGCTTTCTTCTGCGTCGACGAGATCCGATATTCATGAAAAGATGAGCGGCTACGTCAGACTAGCACAAGACGACCAGTGACTTACACGTCATTGACATGACACACCCAGCCGACTCATTCCAACGTGTTGTGGCTTGCGGACGTTTACTCGTTCGAGACATATGTGACCACACAGCAACAATAGCCACGGACTTTTGTATTCGTAATCCATCTGGCAACTAGCATGGTTAAAGACCACCGCTGCGGTAATCATCTACTCTACTTGCGCATGGAGCAAAAACAAGACTTTGGATGATGCACTGCAACTCGTTGCCAAACCCGAAAAAACGGTCATCCTATCTAGGGTAGGACCCCAATGCCTTGATGGTTTGACAGGTACCAGAGAAGCCAAACCCAAGTTGGCGTGGCTGAGGGGGATAATTGAATGAGACCAGAAGGTCCAGAACACATATCTTGTCGGCATTTGCGTCCTTGAAAGCTATGAGCATTTACGGCGCCCTGTTGGCCTTTGAGAGGGTTAGCGACTCACGGCAGGTGGAAAAACAAGCTTGGACGGAAAAGACGCCTCACCGCAGCGACCGTAAAGCAGGAAGTTGCGCTTAACCAGGCTCGGGCAACAACGCAATCACACCTGGGGGCTTGCTTGTTCCAACCCATGCTAGCTATTCCAGCCTCCTGTCACGTCCCGTCCGAAGTGGGCCATTCCTAGCGACGCCCGGAAGAAAGCCAAGATGTACTTTGTATGTGGAGATGTCTATTATTCGTACATGAATGGTAAACGACAGTTAAACGACGGAGCAGTCAAGGGGCGGCGAAGCGGGCGTCACGTTGACGCCATAGCATACTGGAGTCTGGAGGTGCGCCTCTTGGGCCAAGAATTTGGACAGTTTGCTCCGATAAAGTAATAATCCCTCGACAAAAAGTTCATTCCTAGAATCCTAGTTGGCCCGCACAGAACTTGACAAAAGCTACTTATTCATCCTGGTCCGCGCCCGCGCGCGACTTTCGGTCACCTTGGTTCGACAAAGTTGACAACCCTGGTCGGCATGAGGCAACTACCGCCCCATCTCGAATGCGCTTTTACCGTGGCGGTAAGAAGGCTGGAAGTGCAACATGTTGGGGCATCTGCGAACCATTTTCACAGTTCATTCCATTGTTGGTGCAGTGTTAGACATGTCGCAGGTCTCGCCTCTGCATGAGGGAGAGGCCACAAAGGACGAGGGACTGACTACATGGGGTAGCACGACAAGGAACGAAATGTAGAACCATGACTCGGGGTTATTAATGAAATGAAGCACTGAAATGAGCCTACTAAATCCTACATCGTGGTGTCTGACCCCTCGGTCTCGGGTGCCTGTTTAAGATCGGAGTCATTGTGAAGAAGGGCTACGGATGCGTTGCTCAGGGTTTCGTAGATGCAAGCGTTTCCAGTTGGAGGAGGTCGACGGAGAAGATGTATTACTCGTCATGGCAAAGCGGACAATGGAGAAACGTGGGAAATTATGTATTTACCCTCTGCGTATTCGGGAGGCGAGTTCTCGCTCGATTTTCCAGATGCGAAGAACACGGCCTTGGGGTTCGCACACGATGAACGCGGCCGCGTGCAACACGGGCGAAAACATAGTATAGGCCGAGGCACAATATTATGTATCAATTGATAATTTCCACTGGCGGCAGATTTGAAAAAGTCCCGGTCGCATCCGGTGCGGCAATGCTGAGGAGGGAGGATCTGGACAGACTTTTTGCTTGCAACTGGGCCATGGCCTGACACTAAAGTTCTCGACCGCACTGCGCATCAACGATATGACAAACGGTTGAATGATCCGCGTAGGGATATCACCTTTCCAGTTATTACAGCCAAAATGTCATTGACAAGGGGATCAAGTGGCCCCCCTCCAAAAGGCCCCCACGGAGTCCGAGCGGAGTGGCGTATAGCTGCGGGACCTAATAACCCGGCGATCAATCAATCTCACAGCGATTCCAAATTCTAATGCAGCTCCCCAATTGCCTGCCGCTCGGATACCTAGGATAGTCACATTCCATCGAGTTACATACTGATGACCATCGGCATTGAAAAGCTGGGAACAACTGACCCATAGTCCGGGTTGGGCGGGTAGGATCGGATGGAATCGCAGCACAAGATACTAAAGTGAGAAGCAATTTTATTTTCAAATACTGTTCAAAGAGCCTAAATATGAAGTCACCTCAAAAATATATGCCGAGGCTGAGACTGGGGTGATAATTTCCAACTCGCTTCAGCTCCTCATGGTGCAAAGGGTAGCCCACCTGTGCGATGAAGATGCTGGTATACGTGGGCTTTGCTATTTTCAAGGATGTGACGGCTAGCCAGGAGACGACGGTAGTAAAAAAAAGAAAAAATAAAAAAAAAAAATAAAAAAAAATCGGCGAGCACCTTTATTCATGTCCCACACAACTCTACCAATAATACAAAGCCCGGCGACACCACCGCTTCCAAGTAGCCTTAGGCGAGCGTTCCCTGTTGCTCCTCGGACAACTGCAACGTTTGGCAGTTTGGTCCCCAGTCTCACTCTGAAGCACAAATACAAAAGAATTGTCCAATTTATCGCGCATGGTAACACACATATATACACGCGTCGCATAACGGGCCGATGCGAACGATACTATCGAGTTCTACGGGCGTTTTGCCGTTACACCAGGGCCGAATACAAGTACCTGTTCAAGGGCCTCCCTCGCTACATTATCAGGGGCTACTAGTCGTAATGTTGTCATGATTATAGCAGAAACTCGCAAGTACTTGGTAGGCTTCTAAAACCTGAAATGGCTGTCACGCCATTAGGAGTCCATATATTTGTTTGTTGCCGAGGTTTGTAGACTGGCCTCTCTTCAATGATCTGCATGTATCTACTCCGTAAATACATACGGAGTAGTTATTGCAGAGTTCCCCTTTGAGGCTGGCCGCCTGCCGCTTTGGGTAGCGCAGTGCCGTCTACAGCAATACACTTGGAATCCAGCACCCGATACGTACGAAAGGCCAGCTGGTACTGGCCCAAGCTTGTGGCGACCAGCAGAGTTTTGTATTTTTATTTGTATTTTTATTTGTATTTTATTTTCATTTTTATTTTATTTTATTTTCATTTTTATAATTATAGAGGCGATGCTGTAGTCCTTTTCGTATAAAGTAATCCAATGTCCATCCAAGTTTGGCAAGAGCTGAAATCCTTCAACGCCGCTCAAGATCAACACTCAAAAAAGTCGCCGCAGACTCGACACACGAAATCTTCCGTCTGGGGCCTGCAGAACAGACAGACAGACAGACAGACAGACAGACAGACAGACAGACAGACAGACAGACAGTATTTGCTGCCGCGCAGACGAGACAAGTCCTGCGCAATAGATCCCAATCAGGTAAGTCTTTTGAGTCAAAAAAATGCAACACGGCGCGCAGTGTGGATTATCACAGCAAAAAAGGTGGTCGAGGCAGGCAACGCCGCAACGGGTTGGCCTGGGCGGGACTCCCCAGCGGCATGGCGCGAGCTAGTTGAAAACTAGGCAACCCTTTCTGCTTTTGCATTTTACATGGGACCGGGGGGCGG
>JAEIJG010000581.1:0-23564 GCA_037289395.1 Beauveria scarabaeidicola
TTATAATTTAACTTAAGTAAGCCTATATAAGCTAAATTTAGTTATAAAGTAAGACTAGTTTATATAAAGATATTATATTAATAATTAGAATTAAAAAAGTATATAGATATTTTTTTATTCTAATCTTATCCCCCCCTTATCCTCCTCCTTTATTAGGGTATATACTTATAGAAAAACATGTCTTAATAAAATTAATACTTCTTATTAATAAAAATAATTCCCTTATTAAGAATTTATAAATAAATTCTTAGTAAAGCTATATATACTATAAAATATCTCCTAAGTAAGCCTTAGTATTATAAATAGGATTTCTAGTTTTAAAAGTAAGCGTTAGTAGTAAATTACTTATACTTATACTTATTTATATTAGAAATAGGATTTTTAGTCTTAATTATAGTTATACCTTATAAATTACTCTTAAATAGGATTACTAGTTTTAGGTATATATTTAGTAAATTATACTTATATAGATTTATATTAGAAATAGGATTTTTAGTCTTAATTATAGCTATATTTAGTAAACCACTTATAAACTATATTTCTAGTCTTAAGTATAAGTATATTTAGTAAATTACTTACACCTATATAGATTTATACTAGAAATAGGATTTCTAGTTATAATTATAACTATACTTAATAAATTACTTATAAACTATATTTCTAGATCTAAGTATAGCTATATTTAGTAAATCACCTATACCTATATAGATTACTTAATTATATTATATAGTTATTTCTTATTATACTACTTTAGTAATTAAATCACTATATTATACTTACTAAATACTATAATAGATTAGCTAAGATTACTAATTTCTAAATAAATAAATAAATATTAAGAGATAAAAAGTAAACCTTTACTAGTATATTTACTAATTAGTATTTTATATAAGATATAGTTATAGTTATTATAGCTTATAGTTATAGTTATAGTTAATAGTTAAAAGTCTAGGGGTTTAATTATACTATTACTACTATTAAAAACACTTATTATAACTTTATTATATAAAGTAATTATATCTTATATATACTTCCTATTATTATACTTTTAAATTAGCTTTTATCCTTAAAGGGCCCTTTACTAGCTAGGTCTAGTCCCTCTATATAACGTTCTTTTCTAATTAGATCTTATCTTACTTAAAAATATATTATTACTAATACTCCTATTAATTATTTATCTAGTTAGAGTAAAATACTATCTAATAGTAAGAGTATACTAGAGGAAGAATTCCTAATACTTAAAGAGCTTATTTATAAGCTAAGCCCTAGGTATTTCCTTATCCCCGCTAGAGGTAGTAGTAGCTAGGATAATCCCGCCTATATAAGTATAGAGGCTATACTTAGAAGAATTAGCGCTAATAATAATATACCTATAGCTAATAATAATATACTTATAGCTAATAATAACGTGCCTGCGGCTAATGATAACATGCTTATAGCTAATAATAATATACCTATAGCTAATGATAATATACCTATAGCTAACGATAACGTGCTTATAGCTAATAATAATATACCTATAGCTAATAATACTAATAAGGTACTTATACTTAACTCTAATAATAAATAAGTCCTTAACTAGTTATACTTTAATATTAGTAAAAAGGATATAGATTCTTATTAGCTAGACTCTAGCACTAAGTATCCTTATAAGGTTAACTACTAAGTCTAAGACTTTAAATATAAAAGTATAGCCTTTACTCTTTCCCTTAGATATATATATTAATATATTATAATAATATACTTTATTAATAAGGTATTCTACCTAAGATATATATTTACTTTAGAGAAGACTATAAAGCTCTTCTTAACCTAATATAATATAAACTATAGTAAGAAGAAAATTAAGCTTATAGCTAAGCTTAAGGTAGAACTAAAGTTCTATATTAATATACTTAATATTATTAGTAAACTTCTTTATATAATCTTAAAATTAGGTGTATTTTTTAAAAAGATTATAATAAAGATTTACTTATAGGCTTATAAGTACTACTTAAAGTATATCTATAATAGCCTTCTATTTAATATTAATAACTAGACCTTCTAAATTAGCACTAGCCTAAATTACTATAACTAGTTTATAGTTATAGTTCCTAAAGACTATAATATTAGTAAGAAGGTTAAGAAGGTATAAAAGAAGAAGTATCTTAGCTCTTATATTTATTATAATCTAGCCTAAGTAATAACTAGGTATATTATCTTTATCTTTAGCTATAAAGGTCTAAGTAGTAAAGGTATAGAGGAGAGCTAGAGTATTAATAATAATAATAAGAGTATATAGCTAGATAGCTAAAAGTAATAGTTATTCTAATACCTATTCTATTTAAACTAGGTAAAATTTATTAAGTAGTAAGGATATAAAGAGTTCTAGTAGAAATATAACCTTATATTTTATATATATAACTATAGAGGTAATATTAAAATACTACTAATATAAGATATATATAACCTTAGGCCTAAGATAATACTATAGAGGTCTAACTCTAACTCTAAGGATAGCTCTAATAATAACTCTAATAGTAACTCTAAAACTAACTATAAAAGTACTTCTAAAAACTAATCTACTAGTAACCCTAATAATAACCTAGATAGTTATATTAGGTAGGCTCCCCACTCTAATAACCCTTTTAATAACCCTTTTAATAATAAGACTACCTCTATTATAATATATATAGAAAGCTTAAAGGAGATAGTAAAAGACTTAAATAGATAATAGGTAGTTATAAACTACTATTAGATATTATATACTATTATTATTAACCTTTACTATAAGTAAGGTAATAAGCTATTAGCTCCCTTAGTAAACTTTAAGAAGGTTATAAGAGAGTTTAGTACTAGTAATAAAAAGGCTATATTATATCCTCTAGTGTTTAATACCGCCTATAATAACTTTATTATAGACTAGCTATAGGAATTTAACTATATGCTTATTAATATCTTTATAGGTAATACTAGCTATAAGAATAAGGGTAAGAATATTCTTAGTATAAAAAGCTATTAGGGCTACTTAAGTAGACTAAAGTGTGTTATATACTATAACCCTAACTATCTACTAGCTAATAAGGGTATTACTACTATAACGTTTATATTAAGCCTAAATAAGCTTATATAGTTATTATTATTAATATAAAATAAGTATATAAGCCTACTTAAGTAACTATATAATAAGAAGTTACTAGATAATATAAGTGTGTTTAAGTTATTTATATATAAGTATTAGTATATATAGAATACTATTAATAGCTAATTACTTATATACCGCCTTAGGTAAGTCCTAACCCTTTATACCTATAACCTCTCCTTATAGAATACCTTATTTACTACTATACTTATACCTATTAAGTAGATTATATAGTTTTATATTTAATAGCTATTAGATATTATATATATACTTAATATATTCCCTACTTAAGTTTTCCCTAGTGTCCTCTAGGTATTCTCTTATATATTTAAGCTTATATTTATAGAGCTAGAAAAGAGGTTTTATAAGAGCTAGAATAAAAGCCTATCCTTAGTATTATATAAGGCTATAACTATCCTTAACTAACTTAGCCACTTCTACTTTATAGGTAGCTATAGGGTACTACTTATAACTTTACTATACTTACTTAGTATAATAAATAGCCTTAAGGATATAAGCTAGCTATTTATTAATCTAGACTATCTTTAGTTTAATATAAAGATAGGTAGCCTAAATATATAAAAGTAGCCTTATTTAAGATATAACTATACTATACCCTTACTTATATATATTACTACCCTTAGTTACTATTATAGCCTAGTTATTATAGCTAATAGGATTAGCTAGGTATAGTTTAATAAGCTTAAGATAATATATATTATAAATATATATAAGATTAGTAAGTTCCTTAATACTCTCTTTAAGAAGATATAAAAGCCCTAGATAATAGACTTTATTATTAAGTAGATCTAGCGGAGAGTAGTATAGGGTGCTTAGTTATAAGGTAATACTAGTGTAGAGCGGATAATATAAGCTAAGCGTATATCTAAATTTATTATAAAGTAGTATATTAGCCTTAAACTATTTAGTATTAGGTAGGTGCTACTAGTATAAGGCTTAACTATTTATAAGCTATAATCTACTAATATAAAAAAATATAAGTAACTTAATTAGATTATTACTACTACTAAGTATAAGTTCTATATAGATATATCCTTCTTAGATATACTATCTTAAAATTATATATTAACTATTATTAGTATTATATATAGTAATAAGAAGTTATATATAATCTTAGACTAGAAGAGTATATAGCTTATCTTTATAGTTAATACTATTAAGTTAACGCCTAATTTAGTTATTAGTAATATAGAATAATAAAACGTAGTCTACTACACTTTAACTATTATATATATAAAGTAAGTACTATTAATAGTCTAAGGCTAGCTATTAATAACTATAATTAGCTAGCTAGTAAGGGCTACCCCTACTAGGCTACTTAAATATATACTTAAGGTACTCTTTAGTAGTAGATAGGAAGTAATTATATTAACTAAATATATTATAAACTATAGTAGATTTCTAAGATAAATAAAGATAAACTCTATTATTAACTTTAGTAAGTAATTTCCTTTTAAAACTATCTTTAAGTTAATTTACTTAAGCGCTAAGAAAGTTATAGCTATATATACTATAGAGCTAGATATAGAATACTACTTTAGGTTCGCTTAGGACTAGATTCTTAGATATAAGAAGGGGTCTAATAGGTAGATAGTAGATCTAATATATATACTAGCACTTATATTAGCTATATTAGTAGAATATCTAGTCCTTAAGTTCTTAAATATTAAGTTTATTATTAGGGTAGATTATAAGATATATAACTAGTAGGCCTTTATATTAATAGCTTATATAGTTATTTACCTAATTTAAGCTAAATTTACTAAGAAGTTCTTAAAGTAAACTAGAGATAGGGCTTTTTAGAAAATAAGTAAGTAAAATACACTATTACTAAGACTTAGAGTTATATTAATATATAAAGTAGACTCTTATAATACTTAGGCTTAGGTATATAAGTAGCTTAGGTAGGTTAAGGTCTAAGGAAAGTCCTAGGGAAAGAGGTTACTATATTATATAGACTACTTACTATATAATATAGATAAGCTCTAGGAATAATATAATAATCTTATAAGCTTAATATAAGATATAGAAATCTTTATTAATAAGATTTTTAAGAAGGAAGTAGAGATATAAATAGTATAATATAGTATAATTATAAAATAACTATTACTATTATATTAGGGTTACTAGTAGGTAGTTATTCTTATTATTATTATTATAGCTAGTAGTTATTTATTAAAGCCTTAGTAGTAGTAGTATATATAGGCTATAGTTATAATAGCTAGTAAGGTATTATAGTTTTAGCTACTAATTAGAAAACTATAAGGGAAAAGGTATATACTATATATACTAATATATATATAAAACTAAGTACCTTTTCCCTAAGCTTCTTTTACTTTAGTTCTATATATATAATATAGAATATATTACCTAATATACCTTACCTTCTAGTTACTTATTAACTATACCTCTAATTATTATACTTATTATTTATAAGCTTAGAGTAAACCTAACTACTAAGACTATTATTACTATTTAAGTTAGTGCCCTAAGTAATACTTAGAATTTTTATAAAAGTGTTTATTTCCTTGCCTATAAATCTAGATATATATTAGCTCTTACTACTTAGGTAGTTTTATATTAAATATTATACTAGCTAGTTTATATATTATATACCTATTCTAACTTTATATTTTACTTAAGAATATCCTTATTAGGGCTTATAGTAATTATATATAGTTAACTATTAGTAATTATTATAAAAAGCGAATTTTCCCTTAATAATAAATTTATCTTAGCTTTATAGTAAATAAAGAATATCCTCTCTATAGTAATAAAGTTAATATAGCCCCTATTCTACCTCTTTATCTTACTTAACTTAAGTAAGAAACTACTCTATATATCTACTATTAGCTTTTCTTAGAGAATAGCTAGGGAGAAGACTATATAGTCTATAAAAGGTAATTAGCCCTCCTCCTAATAGGCCTAATTATTATAATATATACTATATTATATTATTATTAGATATAGAGTAGTAAGCTAGGCTTAAGAATAATATAAGAGAATAATAAGTAGAGGATACCTTATTAATAAGACCTAACTAGGAACTATTAGTAATATAATAGGGGTAGGAATATTATTATAATATAAAGAAAAGTAGTGTTTTTATAAGACTTATAAATATATACTTATAAGGTAGTTATATCTTTATAAGAGTAATACTAGATTTAGGAAGTAATTATAATATTATTTATAGCTAGATTATATATATAACTTACTATATATCCTAGCCTAATTTCCTATAATAGCTTCTTACTAGATTATAGTAAATTTATTATTAGTGATATTATAGGTTATTTATTCCTTCTTTCTACTATAAAAGAAAAATAGTTTAAAGAGCGTTTTAGTTAGGTTTACTAGATTACTAAGTAGCTTATATACTAAGGTAGGCTATATACACTATACCTTAATCTACCTCCCTTACTACCTATATATAATCTTAACACTATACTACTTAATAGCCCTAATAATAATAATAATAATAATAATATAGTAGACTTAGTAATATATATATACTATAGATATCTTAATATATAGTAGCTAATACTTAACTATAACCCTATTATTAGCGTTATATAAGGCCTATAGTATACTATAGGGCACTTTCTTTACTACACTTACCTTAATAATAACCCTACTATACTACTCTTTACTAAGTATAAGCGCTTATAGCTAGAAAGCTAGTATAGTATAATTAGTAGTATAGCTTATCCTTAGTAGCGCTCCCTATAGTAGCACACACTAGCGCTAGTAGTTATAAACGCTACTATAGAGTAGTAATACTAAGGTAATATAATATAAGACTTTAATATTATAGCGCTAAATAATACTAATTAGGAGGATCTAGTATATATAAGGGTATTATTAGATATTAGTAATACTAATAAGGATTAGGGGTTTATATATAAGGATTTACTAGTAATATATAATTATATAAATATATATAATATAGAACTAAAGCCTTAGTTTTTTATAATAAAGGTATTATAGCTTAAGCTAGTGCTTAAGGGTATAACTACTAATACTAATAGTAGTCTATATTATATTATAAGCTAGCTTAGGATAGTTATAAAAATAACTAATAATTAGAGCGTAATAAGGATATAGTATATTTACTTTAGGGTAGTAGATTTAGGCGTAGATAATATATTACTATAAATATAAGGCCTAATAAATTACTAAGTAATTAGTAGTACTACCTTTTACTTTTATATAATAGCTACTAGGGGCACTCTAGTTTAATAAGGCTAGGGAAGAAAAAATTAGTAAAGATAGAATAAAACTATAGATAAGTAGTAATATTATAGCTAAAATACCTCTTATATATAAGGACCTTATAGGGGAATTTTCTAATAAAAAAGTATTAGAGCTACTACTATTAGATAGCCTATAGTATATAATAGAATTAGATAATAAGATAGTATTATATTAGGGACTAATTTATATGCTTATATTAAAAGAGCTAGAGGAGGTCTATAAGTTCTTAGCTAAAGTATAGAGATTAAGCTAGACCTAATAATTAATAAGCCTAGCTAGAGTACCTATTTTATTTATACTAAAGAAAGGTAAGAAGTTATAAATATATATAGACTATTATATACTAAAATAATAAATATATAAGATCTATATAATATTACTATTAATATATAAGATTATAAATCACTTATATAGTGTAAATATATATAGTAAATTTAATATAAGAAATACTTATTATTATATTTAAATCTATAAAGGTAATAAGTAGAAAATAGCCTTTTACTATATATATAGATAATTTAAAATCCTAGTAATACTATTTAGGTTAATAAATATACTAGTAATATTCTAAGAATATATTAATATATTATTATAACTTTACTTAGACTAATTCTATATTATATAACTTAATAATATCTTAATATATAGTAGTAAAGTTATAAAATATATATAGTATATTTATAAAATATTAAAACTACTACTTAGAGTAAGGTAGTATATAAATCTTTAAAAGAATAAGTTTACTATTACTAAGGTATTATCCCTTAGTTTTATAATATCTCCTAATAGTATATATATTAAATAAGGATATATTAAAGCTATTATAAGTTAGTTATAGCTAAATAGTATAAAGGAGGTTTAAGCTTTTACTAGGTTTACTAATTCTACTATAGACTTATTAAGAGATTTAGTAAGATTATAAAGCTCTTAATATATATTAGTATAGTATAGAAAAAAGGGGTTATTATATAAAAAGATAGCTAACTAGTAGCGTTTAAGTAATTAAAAATAGTATTCTAAGAAGTACTAGTACTAGCCTATTATAATCTATAGCCTCTAATATAGGTTAAGATAGATATATTAGATTTTATAATTAGAGTAATACTAGTATAAAAGTAGTAAGGTTAATAGTACTTTATTATATACCTCTTATAAAAGCTTATAGGGCTAGAGAGTAGTTATTAATCTCTAGATATAGAGATATTAGCTATTATAAAGGTATTTTACTAGTAACACTAATATTTAGTATACTTACCTTATATTATTAAAGTAATTAATAATTATTTAAATTATAATTATCTTATAATAAAGATAAAGTTAATAAGCTATTAAGCTATAGTATTAGATAAATTAACGCTATTTAAATCTATAATAAGATACCGCCTAGGGTAAGAGAACCCTACTAATGCGCTCTTTAGGCAGGTAGACTATAAGAAAGGTATAGTAAATATATAGAAGAGATTAAGTAAGCTACTAGTGTTTTTATAGTATTTTAAGACTATTATAGTTACTAGCTATAGCTTATAATACTAATAGAGACTATTAGGGGTATAATTAGGTAGATTACTTACTAATATAGCCTAGTGATTTAGAGAGTGACTATATATAGCTTATAAAGCTATATAATAGATTAAGTAGCGGATACACCTACTATTAGTAGTAGTAGAGAAGAAGTAAGGGAAGTATAAGATATAGGTAAGTAAGTAGTAATATAATTTAATATAAGTCTAAGCCTAACTATAGCTATATAGGTAGTATAAGAAGAATAAGGACACCACCTAGTGCTATATATAAGGCTAAATCTACCTTATCTTAATTTATTAGGTATAATTATAATTTTTTTTAAGTCTTAGTCTTAGCCTATCACTTTAGTACCTATAATAGCTAATTTTAGTAGTATAAGTATTATCTTAGCCCCTTATATATTTAATATAGTATTATTACCTAAGGCTTTAGCTATTAGAGTAATTATTTTAATAAAATTATATTTTTTAGTCTTTTTAAAGCTAGGTATAGATTATTTATAGGCTTTAAGTGCTCTATAGGAGGGTAATAGCTAGCGTAGTAACTAGGCGCTACCCTTATTTAAGGACCTACTAAGAAGTAATAAAGTTAGTACCCTTTCCCTTACTTTCTATTATAATTATACTAGAAGATTAGGCTCTTCTACCTAGTGTCTTTAGATAGATAAGTAAGTTAAAGTATTCCTTAAGTAACTTTATACTACTATTATTAATAGCGACCTTATAATAATATAGTTATATATATATATCCTAATCTTTTAAGCTATTATTAGAGGTTTCTATATAACCTTTCTAACTTAAAATTTTAGTATATAAAAGCTATAATAAAAGTACTTCTAAATATATAGTATTTATAAGGTATATAAAAGTATTATAAAATATAATAATATTAGCTTTAATTATAAAACGTTAAAGGTTAAATTACTATAGTTTTATTAAGATAAATTATTATATATTATACTAGATTATAGTAAAGTACTCTTTAATTAAAGATACTTAAATCCTAATTTACTTACTAAGATCTAACTAGATAAGTAAGGTACTAGAGTAAATTCTATTAGTATTAATAATAATAAAGAGTTAGTAGCTTTAAGTAGTACTTACTAACCCTCTAGTCCCTCTATAGAAGATAAAGAAGTTAGATTAAAGGGCTTACTAACTATAGGCTTATCTTCACTAATACTATCCTAAATGCTATATCTAAAGTATTAAAAGAAGATAAAAGGTATACTAAAAAGTAATATAACCACACTTTTAAGTAAGGCTATTTATAGGTATATTAAATTAAAGGAATTAGTGGTTTAAGGGGCGAAATTCTCTATATTTAAAGAGGTTAGTATAGATATATAAGAGAGGATAAAGATAGAAGTAATAGATAATAAATTAGATATATTCCTAGACTATATAATTACTTATATTAAAAAACTTAAGTATTACTAGATTAGTATAGATAATTAGAAAAGAAGGTTTTTTTAGTAAGTTATTTAAGAGATCTAAAATATATTATAATATTTAGAATAAGGAGTAGTTTCTACACTTTTAATTAATATAATTATATTATATTTTTCTCTAGAGGAATATATTTATTTTTATTATTAAAGTTAGCCCTCCTATATTAGGCTAGTAATATAGGTAAAGTTATTATAAAATATAGCCCTCTAGGTAGCTTATAATTACCCCACCTCTATATAAATTTTAACCTTTAATTCTATCTACCTTATTCCTCTTATAATAAGGTATTAATATTAGCCTAAAAATCTTTATTAGTATTATTATTATTATTATTAACACTACCTTTAACCTTAGTATAAAGCTAATTAAATTTATTATTAGCTTTATTATTACTAAAGTTATTATTATTATTAGTAGCGTCTCTCTTAGCCTAGATTTAGTAATATTCCTCCTACTATTTAGTTATAATTTTCTCTTAAAGTCCCCTTAAGTTAGTAATATCTAGGTTAGCTAATTTGTCCTTTATCCCTTTAATTTCTTCCCTCTTATCCTATAATATATATATAAAGATATTATAGTTATATTATAATAACTATATAGTAGGATACTAGGGTTACTAACTAATATTATACTATATTAACTTATAATATTTAAGGCTAGGAATAGTAATAGTAATATGCTAATATATAGCCTTATATAATAATTATTAGTAAATAAAAGGTAGGTAATATAGACTTATAGTGAACTTATAGTGTTATTACTAGTAACTTACCCTTATAAAGAAATTACTATTAATATAATAACTAGGTTACTAAAGAGAGCTAGACTATATAACGTAATACTAGTTATTATAGATAGGTATATAAAATATAGCTATTATATTATAATAATAAAGTAACTAATAAGAGATAGTCTTATTAATATAATACTCTAAGAAATTATTACTTACTATAAGATACTATAGGGTACTATCTCTAATTATAAAGTAATTTTTATAATTAGATTATAGTGAAGTCCTTACTACCTACTTATATATAAGTAGTGACTTAGTATTAGTCTTTACCCCTAGATAGATAGGTAGATAAAGAGGTAGAATTAGGTATTAGAGTATTATTAATATACTTTCTATAATAAAGAATAAGATAATTATATTAAGAAGCTACTAATAGCCTAGCTAGTATATAACATAAGTATATATAATACTACTAGTATAGTCCTAGTATACCTATTCTAAGGTAAACACCCTAAATTACTAGGGATAGAGGGTCACTTATTATAGCTTAATAACTAGGCTAAAGAATATATATAAGAACTTAGGAAAGCTTATAACTAAGTTATAAAGTAGTTATAATAAAGCTATAAGGTATAAAAGAAGTAATATAATAAGAAGTATATAGACTATAGCTTTAGAGTTAATAACTATATTATTATATTAATAAAGAACCTTAGCTTATAGTAACCTAGTAGAAAACTTATAGTTAAATATATTAGACTATATTAAATTAAGTAATATATTAAAATATATAGCTTAGTCTTTAAGCTTTAGCTACTAGTAAGTATAAGAATCTATAATATATTTAACACTATAAGCCTAGGGCTATATATAAGCTATAAGAAGGCTATAATTATACTACTAAATTACTTTATAGTAGATAATAATACTTATAAGGTAGAATATATTATAGTATATAAATACTATAGTAAAAGGCGGCCTTTTTAGGTTAAATAGCTTAGCTATAATATAATAGAAAACTTATTATAATAAATAGAGTGTATAGTATAAATAGAAGTACTAGAAGAGGTGTGTGAAAAGGAGTCTCTATAAGTAATTAAGTGATTTATAAGTTATATCTAACTAAGTAAGATTAGAGGCTAATATATAACTAGGAATTAGATTCCTAGTACTAAGGAAAAGAATTACCCTGTGTATAAGTAGAATTATAAAAGATAAATAAGGGAATTCTTAACTATAAAAGGAGGATAATTTCTAGTCCTTATATATATGATTTTTCTATAAGGTATATACTTTTTTAATTCTAATTCTAGTTATTAATCTCTTTATATAAATTACTCTTATATTATAACTTAAATTAGGTTATATAGGCTTACTTTAGTTATATTATAAGAAAACTTATAGCTAAAGAGGACTAATTTTATAGATAAGAATATACCTATATAATATAAAGAAGATATTTAAGTAAAACTAGTTATAATAAAATACTAGTAGAGAAGTAGAAAGTTTATAGTAACTTACCCTTATACTAAAGAAGTAATATATATTTAAAAAATAAAAATAAAAAACTATAACTACCTAACTAATAGGGGTAATAAGCGTATAGTAATAGTATAAATAATAAACTACTCTAGAGCTAAAGGCTCCCTAGAGCTATCCTAGTATAGAGGGGGTATTACCCCTAGGTTATAAATAATATTATTATAAATAGTAATATCTACTACTAAGTTTTAATTACTTAACTAATAATAGGTTAGTAGAATTAAGGCTATAGAGGAGTAGAAGACTTACCTACGCCCCTTATATAGCCACTTATACCTAAACCTAGGTAGTATAGGCTTTTACTATCTAGTATATAGCTAGTACGTATTTATAAGCTATAGGCTTATCTTTATTAGGCACCTTATAAGCCTATTTTAAGCGTAGCTATACTAAGTATAACTACCTAGTAACTATAATAGTCTAGTAAGTTAGATATAAATAAATAAAGAGGTAATATAGCTATTATACCTAATCCTATAGGTTAGTAAGGAGTAAAATATACTAAAGGTATATAATAGCCTTATAGGTGCTAAGCTATATAAGAATATATAACTTATTATTATATAAGTATAGTATATATTTCTAAGTTTTAGCCTCTATATAGAAGATAAGTAATAGACTAGTATTAAATAAGTAAAAACTTACCTAGGGCCTAATAATACTTATATACTAGGTTATCTTATAATATATTACCTTATTTTATATAATAATAATTATATAGTACCTCTATCTTAGTAATAAATTAGTAATAAATAAGTAGGGATAATATAGTAGACTAACTCTTTACTAGATATTACTAGTAGTATTATAACCTTAGTAATCTTCTCCTTTACTAATAAACTAGCCTAAATCCTTATAGGCCTAGTAGTAGGTTAGTACTAAATAAGTAATAATATAATAGTAAAAGACTATTATAAAACTTATATATTTAAAAGAAAAAAATTAAAGAGTACTAAGTAAAAACTAGTTATAAGGTATATAATAAAGAAATATATAAAGGGTAGTAAATAAGCTCTAAGATAGGTATAGGTAAAGGAGATTATTTTACTATAAAATATTAGTCTTATAATAATTATAAGAAGGTATAGTAGTAAGGGGAATTATAAGGAAGTAGAGAGCCTAGTATATAGTAAGGCTATATTTATATAAAAGAAGATAATATAAAAAGAAAGAGAAAGAAAAGAAAGAAGGAGCTTATAAAAGATATTTTATATAGCCTTATATATTAATTATATTAATAAGGGTATTTATAGGTAAAAAAGCTATTAGTACGCTAAATAGAGGCTAATTTAGGGATAGTATAGAGTATATATAAGCTATATATATATTAAGTGATAGCTAGGAAGAAGCTATTTATAGCCTTTATATAGCTAGTATACTTTACTATATAGTAATAATAACTATGGCTAAACCACACTAGTAAGTAAGGGTTACGGTTAGATAAAAAACGGAATTTGCAGTCGTCTACATGTGGACGGATTCCTAGCTGTTGAAGTCGTCTACATGTGGACGACCTACGCACCTAGATTCCTAGCTACTAAAGTCGTCTATATATAGACAGATTTCTAGCAGCTAAAGTCATCTATATGTAGATAACCTACGCGATTCCTAGCTACTAAAGTCATCCACATATAGACGGATTCCTAGCTATTAAAGTCGTCTATATATAGACGACCTACGCACCTAGATTCCTAGCTACTAAAGTCGTCTATATATAGACAGATTTCTAGTAGCTAAAGTCATCCACATGTAGACAACCTACGCGATTCCTAGCTACTAAAGTTATCTATATGTGGACGGATTCCTAGCTATTAAAGTCATCCACATATAGACGACCTACGCACCTAGATTCCTAGCTACTAAAGTTATCTATATGTGGACGGATTTCTAGTAGCTAAAGTTATCTATATATAGATGACCTACACGATTCCTAGCTACTAAAGTCATCCACATATAGACGACCTACGCACCTAGATTCCTAGCTACTAAAGTCGTCTATATATAGATAACCTACGCACCTAGATTCCTAGTTACTAAAGTTATCTACATGTTAATAAACTGCGCGATTCTTAGCTACTAAAGTCGTCTATATATAGATGACCTACACACCTAGATTACTAGCTATTAAAGTCGTCTATATGTGGACGGATTTCTAGTAGCTAAAGTCATCTATATATAGACGACCTACGCGATTCCTAGCTACTAAAGTCATCTACATATAGATAGATTTCTAGTAGCTAAAGTCATCTATATATAGATAAATTTCTAGTAGCTAAAGTCATCTACATATAGACGACCTACACACCTAGATTCCTAGCTATTAAAGTCGTCTATATATAGACGACCTACGCACCTAGATTCCTAGCTACTAAAGTTATTTACATATTAACGAATTTCTAGTAGCTAAAGTCGTCTATATATAGACGACCTACACACCTAGATTCCTAGCTACTAAAGCCGTCTATATATAGACAGATTTCTAGTAGCTAAAGTCATCTATATATAGACGACCTACACACCTAGATTCCTAGCTACTAAAGTCATCTATATATAGACGACCTACGCACTTAGATTCCTAGCTGCTAAAGTCGTCTATATATAGACGAACTGCGTGATTCTTAGCTACTAAAGTCATCTATATATAGACGGTTTTCTAGTAGCTAAAGTCGTCCACATATAGATAGATTTCTAGTAGCTAAAGTCGTCCACATGTGGACGACCTACGCGATTCCTGGCTACTAAAGTCGTCTACATATAGACAGATTTCTAGCAGCTAAAGTCGTCCGCATATAGACGACCTACATGATTCCTAGCTACTAAAGTTATCCACATATAGACGACCTACACACCTAGATTCCTAGCTACTAAAGTCATCCACATATAGATGACCTACGCACCTAGATTCCTAGCTACTAAAGTCATCCACATATTAACAAACTACGTGATTCTTAGCTACTAAAGTCATCTACATATAGACGACCTACGCACCTAGATTCCTAGCTATTAAAGTCGTCTACATATAGACGGATTTCTAGTAGCTAAAGTCGTCTATATATAGACAACCTGCGCGATTCCTAGCTACTAAAGTCATCTACATATAGATAGATTTCTAGCAGCTAAAGTCATCTATATATAGACGACCTACGCACCTAGATTCCTAGCTACTAAAGTTATCCACATATAGACGACCTACGCACCTAGATTCCTAGCTACTAAAGTCGTCCACATATAAACAACCTACGCACCTAGATTCCTAGCTACTAAAGTCATCCACATATAGACGAATTTCTAGCAGCTAAAGTCGTCCATATATAGACGACCTACGCACCTAGATTCCTAGCTATTAAAGTTATCCATATATAGACAGATTTCTAGTAGCTAAAGTCATCTATATGTAGATAACCTACGCGATTCTTAGCTACTAAAGTCATCCACATATAGACGGTTTTCTAGTAGCTAAAGTCGTTCACATATAGATGACCTACGCACCTAGATTCCTAGCTATTAAAGTTATCTACATATAGATAGATTTCTAGTAGCTAAAGTCATCCACATATAGACGACCTACGCGATTCCTAGCTCCTAAAGTCATCCACATATAGATAGATTTCTAGCAGCTAAAGTTATCTACATATAGACGAATTTCTAGTAGCTAAAGTTATCTATATATAAATGACCTACACACCTAGATTCCTAGCTATTAAAGTCGTCTATATATAGATAACCTACACACCTAGATTCCTAGCTACTAAAGTCATCTATATATTAACAAATTTCTAGTAGCTAAAGTCATCTATATATAAACAACCTACACACCTAGATTCCTAGCTACTAAAGCCGTCCACATATAGACAGATTTCTAGTAGCTAAAGTCATCCACATGTAGATAGATTTCTAGTAGCTAAAGTCATCCACATATAGACGATCTACGCACCTAGATTCCTAGCTACTAAAGTCATCTACATATAGACGACCTACGCGATTCCTAGCTCCTAAAGTCATCTACATATAGATAGATTTCTAGTAGCTAAAGTCATCCACATATAGATGAATTTCTAGCAGCTAAAGTCATCCACATATAGATAACCTACACACCTAGATTCCTAGCTATTAAAGTTATCTATATATAGACAACCTACGCACCTAGATTCCTAGCTACTAAAGTTATCTATATATTAACGAATTTCTAGCAGCTAAAGTTATCTATATATAGACGACCTACACACCTAGATTCCTAGCTACTAAAGCCGTCTATATATAGACGGATTTCTAGCAGCTAAAGTCATCTACATATAGACGGATTTCTAGCAGCTAAAGTCATCCACATATAGACAATCTACACACCTAGATTCCTAGCTACTAAAGTTATCTATATATAGATAACCTATATAATTCCTAGCTACTAGATTCTTAGCTACTAGGTTCTTAGCGGCTAGATTCCTAGTTACTAAAGTCATCTACACATTAATAACCTAAGCATATAGATTTCTAGTCGCTAGAGTCCTGGCTACTAGGTTCCTAGCGGCTAGATTCCCTAGCTACTAAAGTCGTCTATATATCGATAACCTACGCACGTAGATTCCTAGTCGCTAGAGTCCCGGCTACTAGGTTCCTAGTGGCTAGATTCCCTAGCTACTAAAGTCGTCTACACATTAATAACCTACGCACGTAGATTCCTAGTCACTAGAGTCCTAGCTACTAGGTTCCTAGCGGCTAGATTCCCTAGCTACTAAAGTTATCTATATATTAATAACCTATATACTATAGAATTATAACTACTAAAGTTATAAATTAATAGATACTACTTTATATAATATTTTACTATAGAACTTTATAGCACTAGAATTCTATAATATAGTACTAAAAAGTATTATCTATATATATTATAATAGATAGGTTATTTATAGCCTAAGGTAAGATAATAGTTTAGTAAGGCGTCTAGTATAATAGAATAAAATTAATATATATTATATTAAATACTAAAGTAGAGGATATAAAAGATATAAGATTTAACTAATAAGGTAAATATATAAAACACACCTATAAACACGTCTCCTAAATAAAAGTAAAATAATAATAGTAGATATTAGTATAAATATAGATAGGGATTTATAATATATATCCTATTTAATATAATTAGTCTACTTTTAATAAATAATAGTCTATACTAACTATCTTACTAAAGGTATTAATAAGGCTTTATAGCGCCTACTAACTATAAGTATAAAGTTAATATAAATAAGGAAGGACGCTAATAAGCTTAGCGTTAATTATAAGACTAGCTCCTATATAAGAGGGATAGTCCTATAATATCACTATTATATATATATATCTATATATAAGGTTACTAGTTAAGAGGGACTATAATTATAAGATAATCCTAATATATAATAATAATAATAATATTACTACTACCTTATCCCTACTAACTTATTAGTAGCTCGCCTCTATATATATACTTCCTTATATATAATATATAGCCTAGCTTCTTTTACCTATATATTCCTTTATATATAGCTCTCCTTAGGCTATAACCCTAATACTACGTATATAGTAGATATAGACGAGGACGTTAATAAGCTTAGTGTTAATTATAAGACTAACTCCTATATAAGAGAGATAATCCTATAACGTTACTATTATATATACGTGTCTATATATATAATAACTATATTATTAATAACACCTTATAAACCCTACTACCTAGAAGTATAAGGTAGACGTAGACTAGGACACTATAAGCTTAGTGTTAATAATAAGACTAGCTCTTATATATAAGAGTAATAGTATTATAATATCGCTATTATAGACTTATATTTTACGTTAGTAATAACTACCTTAGACACTTAACACTAGTAATAATATATTTAACTATATTATTACTAATAATTATATACTACACGTTAGTAGACCCTAATAGTAGCTCTTCGCCTAGGAAGCCTTACCTTAGAAGTAGTAGCGTAGAGCTTAAGCGGCTAACCTATATCAACCCCTTAATACACCTTATAATTTAGTAACCTAAGACTATTATAGGCCTAGTATATATCTTACTTAGCCTATATAAGGAATATCACTATAAGCGTCCTCTAGCTCTTATAAGTAAGAGGGGTAGTCCTATAAGAATATATTATATCTATTATAACCGCCCTACTAGTTATAATAGTATAGATCCTATACACTCTATATAATATATATATAAACTAGTGTAGTTAGCGGCTATAGCCTTAGCTAAAGTAGTATATTTATAGTAGACGCTTATACTAGAGAGTAGAGGCATTAATAAGGTATTATCTAGCTCCTACGCAGGGGAGGGGTAGTTATATAACATTACCATCCTAGCCACGCTATCCCACCTAGATACTTAAGTTCTTTACTAATATAAATAGTTAGGTTAGAAGCCTAATACTCTAGTATTAGTTAATACTAAACCCCACTAAATAATCTATTAGTAAATACTAATTATAATAAATACACTATTCCTAGTATATACTATAAATATTAACTAATACGCCCGCTCTTATAGCTATAGAGAAGATAGCGTTAACTTATAAATTAATAACACTAGCCCGCGTCCTTCTTAACCTAGATAAGGAATACTATTACTAATATCGCCTAGGTCTTACACATAGGGGCGATAGTACTATAACGCCGCCACTATAGATATATACTTTACGTCTATAATAACCATATTCCTAGAGGCATTAATAACACTTTATATATCCTACTACCTATAAGTATAAGGTTAATATAGATAAGGACACTAATAAGCTTAGTATTAATATTAAGTCTAGCTCCTATATATTATAGATATATACTTCCTATCTATAATAACCACGTTAGACGATTAACGCTAGTGATAATATATCTAGCTACGTTATTACTAATAATTATATACTATACGTTAGCGGATATTAATAATAGCTCTTTATCTAGGAAGCCCTACCCTAGAAGTAGTAATATAAAGCTTAGGCGGCTAACCTTTAATAATACCTTACTTAATACGCCTTATAATTTAATACTAGGCCTAGTATACACCCTACTTAACCTAGAGGAGGAATACTATCACTAGTGTCATCTAGCTCCCACACACTAGCTATAGTCCTATTATACCACTATTATAGTGCTTTACGTCTATAATACCTATATTATTAATAACACCTTATAGAGCCTACTACCTATAAGTATAAGGTAGATATAGATAAGGATACTAATAAGCTTAGTATCTATATTAAATCCGGCTCCTATATATTATAGACATATATATCCTATCTATAATAACCGCCTTAGACACTCACCACTAGTAATAATATATCTATCTATATTATTATTAATAATTATATACTATATATTAGTAGACACTAATAATAGCTCTTCGTCTAAGAAGCCCTACCCTAGAAGTAATAGTATAAAGCTTAGGCAGCTAACCTTTAATAATACCTCACTTAATATATATTATGATTTAATACTAGGCCTAGTATACGCCTTACTTTACCTAGATAGGGAATATTATCACTAGCGTTATCTAGCTCCTACACGCGGGCCACAGTCCCGCTATACTACTATTATAGTGCTTTATATTTATAATACCCGTATTATTAATAACACCTTATAGAGCCTACTACCTATAAGTACTAGGTTAATATAGATAAAAACACTAATAAGCTTAGTATCTATATTAAGTCTAGCTCCTATATATTATAGATATATATTTCCTATCTATAATAACCGCCTTAAACACTTAATACTAGTAATAATTATCTAGCTATACTATTCCTAATAACCTTATACTATATAGTAGTGTGCCCTAATAATAGCTATTTATCTAAGAAGCCCTCACCTATAAGTAGTAGTATAGAGCCTAAGTAACTAATCTTTATAAATATATTATAATTTAATAACTATAACCTATTATAAGCTAGCTATATATTATACTTAACCTATATAAGGAATATTATAATAAGCGTCCTCTAGCTCTTATAAGTAGGAGGGGTAATTCTATAAGCGTATACCTCTATTATAACTAACTTACTAGAAGTAATAGTATAAATCTTAAGCGTATTATAGAATATACGCACTTAGTTAGTATTATTAGTAGCTATAGCCTTAGCTAAAGTAATATATTTATAATAGACACTAGTGTGGGAGGCGTTAATAAGGCTTTATAACGCCTACTAGTATAGTGTTATAAGTGACTTAGCGTTCTCTAACTCCCGTATAAGGGAGAGGTAGTTATATAAGGCTACTGTCCTAGCTATACTATCTTACCTAAATTCTTAAGAACTGCCTAGTTCTTTACTAATATAAATAGTTAGGTTAAAAGCCTAATACTCTAGTATTAGTTAATATTAAACCCTACTATATAATCTATTAATAAACGCTAATTATAATAAATATACTATTCCTAGTATATATTATTAATATTAACTAATATACTTACTTTTATAGCTATAAGGAAGAAACCCCTTATATTAACTTATAAATTAATAACCTAAGCCTATTATTAACCTAGCACGCCTCCTACCTAACCTAGATAAGGAATTTATTCTTAGCCTCCTCTGCCTCCTACGCGTAGAAGGGATATTCCCTTAACACTGCCCTTATATAAGCGCGCTCTTTATCGCTAATAACCGCCTTTAACACTTAACACTAGCCACACTTCTCCTACTAAGCTATTACTAGTAATTTTATAATATATATTAGTATACCCTAATAGTAACTCTTTATCTAGGAAGCCCTATACTATAAGTAGTAGTATAAAGCTTAGGCGGCTAACCTTTAATAATACCTTACTTAATATACCTTATAATTTAATAATCTAGGCCTAGCACGTATCTTACTTAACCTAGATAAGAAATACTATTATAAGTGTTATCTAGCTCCCGTATAAGAGAGATAGTCCTGTTATACCACTATTGTAGCGTGTTATATCTATAATACTTGTATTTAGGGCTTAATACTAGTAATACTTATCTTATTATATTATAACTAATATTATTATCTATCTAAGGGTAGTAATATAATTTAGAATAAATATATTAGACCTAATTAGTAGTACTATATTTATAAAAACTATATTAAGTATAACTAGCTAACTATAATAGTATACTACTATAGAGGCTCTATAGATAAAAAGGACTACTTACCCTAATAAGAATAAAAATAACTTAAAAGCCTATTTTATATATAATTACTAGTATATTATATTATACTTAAGAGCCTAGTAAAGGTTTCCTTAATTTCTAATAATATTATAATATATAGCGACTCTTCCTTTTTCCCTAGTAATATTACGCCTTACCTAATATAATATTTATAGTACTAATAATATAATATTCCTAAAGATTATTTTTAACTTATATAACTAACCTATTTAGTCTATTACTAGCTACTATAAGGCTTAACACTATCTATTAAGATAGCTCTTTATAACTAATTTAAATAATATTAAATTATTAGTAATTACGTGCCTATCTCTTATACTATAATACCTTAAATTCCTTTACTACCACTATCTCTTTAATTCTTATATATTATCTAAAAGTAGAATTAGCCTCCCTAATATAGTACTCTTTATTTATAGAAAAATTATATACTATAGTAAAAGATATTCTAGCTATAATTTTACATAATACACCACGTATACGTAAAGATATAGAGGGGTGGGGGCATAGTAATAAAACCTATTATAATACTATAGTAAAACACCACACTTAACGTCTTAATAAGTTAATATATTATAATACCTAGTAATATAGTTATATAAGAGAAAAAATAATATAGTAGAAAGTAAACTATATAAGATAGTAAAAATAGTAAAGCTTACCACATAATCTACACTATAAACACTACCTTAAGAGCCCCTAGAGCTACCGCTAAAATATATTATAATTACTCACGTACCTCTAAATACACTTATAATAATATAGAGAGATAGTAAAAACCGTAATATTAATCACTAGCATATTAAGACACTTAAGTAAGCCTTTACCTAGAACTATAGCCTAATCTACACTATAGCCTTAAACTATATATAAGTCCTATATTCTTATAAATAACTAGATAAAATACTTCTATATATTATATCTAGTAAAACACTATATCCTTAGGAGTTATATAACTTCTATAACTAGGTTAAGGTTAATGGTGAAAATAAGCTTAAGGTTTTTAATAGCTAATATTATATAAAAGCCTTTATAAAATAGGCTAAAGACTATACTCCCCTATAAGATAATAATATATAGTAAATATATAAGCTATTCTACTATAGTTAGTTTTATAACCTATATTACTAGTGATTAATAGTATAACTATTAATAAATATATAGAATTACTATTTACTTAATAAGACTATTAAATCTAAATAAACTATAATATTATTAGTAGACTAGATATATATAATAATATATAGATATAAGCCTTTACTATTATCTAGAGTAATAAAGATAAATTTAATAGTATATACTTAAAAGTTATATAAAGTATAGCTACTAAGCTAGCTCTAGGTATATTAGGTAGTCTAAAGGCTAAGTAGCTTATAACACTATAGGGGAATAAACACTAGCGTAAACTTATAATAGAGTAATACTATATAGCCCTAAGTAAATACTTATTTAAAGTGCTAAGGTAAGTTAAGATAATTACTCTAAGGGTTAATAAGGTATATTATACTATACTATTTACTATATCTACTATAAAAAGTTATAATACTATTAAGTATATATAATATTATACTAATAGTAAGTAGTTCTTTATTATAGTAACTAAATACACTACTTATATACTCTATACTCTTAGTGGTACTAAAACTATCTTACCCTAGGATTAGGAGTAGCTTATTACTATCCTAGTATAAGACCTAGGCTATAAGATAATAATAAAATAACTATTCTACCCCTAAGTAATAGTAAGTTAGATT
>JAEIJG010000582.1:0-23560 GCA_037289395.1 Beauveria scarabaeidicola
AAAGAGCTCAAGCACCAAGCACACAGCCAGCTCATCTGTCTCAGAAAAGAATAAACTTTCTTCTGTGCGCAGATCAGTTGGCGGGGGCTGGCGTCACATGCTCTGGAATGGGAGGTTGAACAAAGGACAAAGGGCCCTTCCTTGCCTTGCCGCATTTCCCCCCACAACTCGGCGGCCGCCGCCAACGTCACCCATCGTTGGCCACTATTGTCTGGTCATATATACTAGTTTCTATCATATATACTAGTCTCTCGTCATATATACTAGTGAGTGCAAACGACGGGATGATTGGCGTTTTGGCGGCCGACTCTGTGGTGTGGAATGGGTGACTGTTGGCAAAGTGTTGGTGGCGGCTGGGAGGGAGCGTGCTTTGCACACGGACACGGAGCAGGCAACTTTATCGAGCGACCGACCTACTGGTAAGAATAACATGTCATTCATTCACGGTTCATCGGCAAAAGTACCAAATACGAGGATAAACACTGCAAATAGCAATATAATCAATCTACCGAACGCATCGGCACAAACTAGACTCTGACAAGAGGTGACACCCGCATCGACTTCAACAGCGCACTTCAAGCAAATTACAAACACCTCATCTTGTAAAATATCAAATATGCGCCTATAGTCTATGCGAAGTGTGTGTGTGTGGGGGGTATTTCTTCCTCTCAATCTTTCCATACTGTTTTTGTTCAAATACGGTTTCTGCAGTCCCAAAGCAGTCGCTTCTTGTCGTGACCGAAAGCAAAGACGAAACAATAACAAAAAACCCAAACAACTTGCCTGCCCATTTTTGGCGCGTACCAGTCTTTCGTCTCACGACGTCTTCTGCCACTGGCAATGCCTGCCAGCGCCTCTCACCTTGTTTCCTTCCTTGTCTGTCAGAATCAACGCCGGCCAAGTCCCCAAATTGAATAAGCAAACAAGAAATGCACCATAAAATGGAAAAACAGAAAAGCGCTAGAGCATCTCACGCTTCTCCTTGGAGATGAAACAAAAACATGCCATGACCAGCTAGACGCTAACCATGCCATTGTCCTCCTCTCGGTGCAGCGCTTCCAGGTCCTGCAGCTCCAGCGCGCCGCGACCCAGCGGATCCAAACCGAGCTCGGCGCGCACGTCACGCTGTATCTGCAGAAAATACATCTTGAGGCTGTGCAGGCCCTTGAGGAACCCGCCGTCCGCCTCGCCCGGGTGCTGCGGCGGGCACGGCTTGTCGTCAATTTTGTCAAACGGCGTCACGCTGTTGGCGAAATCGGCCACCTTGAAGTCAACCTCCCTGAGATTTCGCTTGCGGCGGCGCGGCGCCTCTTCCGTGTCCGTCGCGGCGTCCGTCGCAGACTCGTAGACAGTCTCGTCGCCCGCGCCGTCCTCAGACATGTCGCCGTCGTAAAACATGAGCAGACTGGCCGCGTAGAATCGGTAGCCACGCAGTCCTTTGACAATGTTTTCCAGCTGAGCAAGCTTGCGCAGAATGACGGGAATGTGGCGCAGGATGCTCTGCGGATCAACGCCGTTGTACAGAAACTTTTGCAAGGCGTGTTGAAACTCGGGACCGACCTTGACCCTGCGACCAAAGTACTTGTCCTGAAAGTCGTAGCTCTGCGTCTTGTTGTTCCAGACTTGCAGGCCGCAGATGCGCACACCCAACTCTTGCGAAGTGGTTGTTCTGCACTTTTCTTGCTGCGATCTCTGCTTCTTGGGTGTAGCCTCTACGCCATATTGACGTGTACCCATCTTCAAGTCCATCATACAAGGACGTTTCATGCCTGCAGTGAGATCCTCCAGCAATAAAAAGTATTCGATGCGGTCGCGCTGCGATTTAGCTTCCTTGGGATTTACCGGTCGCGGAATCTTTTTGAATTCAACAGTTGGGCTGGGGAGTTCCGAGGCAGCTGTGGAGCATACTGTAGAGGGAAGCTCGAGTTTCATGGTGGATTCAACAATGTCGGATTCAAACATGCCTTCTTCATCACCGTTCTCGTAATGGCCGTTGGGTTCGGATGAAGCTTTGCCGTTTTCCTGGTTCGTCTTGCTGCTGTCGCGATGATAATCGGCGTCGTCTGCCTCCTCAAAATACTTGAGGTCGCCCCTCGACTCACGCACATCCTGCGGCCGTCTACGAAGACCACCGGCAGAGTATCGTCGCTTCTTCTTGGCAGCGAGAGGATTGTTCTTGAGAATTTCTGGCTCGGGTGCACTAGTACCCGTAACATCCAGAACTTCCTTCTCTGGCTCGGGATCAGCAGCAAGGAGCCGCGAAACCGGCTCTCCTAAATCGCTTTTTGTCTCTGTTGGCATCGACAGCGGTGGTGGAGCGATGGCAGTCGCTGTTGGTGAGCATATCTCCAGCTGAGATCGGCCTAGGTTTGAATCGGAGTTGCTGGGGCGAATCAATCTCTGCAGAGTCGGCCGAGGAATAGAACGCTGATGCGGCCGACGGTGCTTCTGGATTTCGATAGGCTCTTTGAGGAAGGCATCGTTGAAAACTTCGTTGCGCAGTCGCTTGTTGATTGTCGTTGCGCCCCAGCTGTTGGGTCTGTTATCAAGAAACGGCCGTTGACTTGTGGTCCATGATGCTTGAGACGATGATTTAGTTGCCGAGGCGCTGTTTCTGCGAAAGTAATCTGATGGTGGCGTTGGTTGTAGCAGACTTCGTGGAAGAATATGCCTGTTGTCATCAAACGTGACGGTAGGTATTTGCAAGGCTGAACTAGCAAGTGACTGGCTAATTACCCTGCCCGAGTTTCCAGTACCAGTACCCTTTGAGGTAGCTACAGTCTCAACGCCGTGGTTATTGGCCAACTCTTCCGCAGCCGCGGCGTCTTGAAGCTTTTTGCGCTCTGCTGCTGCTTGCTCTTCCTTTTTCGACATGCTCTTGCGCCTTGGCTGCTTCTGAAAAGTTACATTCAAAACGCCAATGTATCGAGGAAGGAAGGGTAGCAAATCTCTGTGATACCTCTCAATGGTTTCGTAGAATTCATTTTCTCGGTTATTCAGCTGCTTGCACACGGCGCGGCGAGAGAACCTCCATATCGTTGTGTGGCCGCCCACCTGGTGCTTGTAGGGAATGAGCTCGATGGCCTCGAGCGGCTCGCGGCTGTGAGAATGCGTGTGGTCATAATTCTGATCCTCGTATGGTGTTATGATGCGAGCAGATTTGCCAGTGGATTTGGCCGTCTTGGTTTCAATGTCGACTTCGATGGGCCGAAGTTCGGGCTGGGCAGCTTCTTGCTCAATGCGTCGCGTCGCCAAGTTTTCTCGTGACCGACGGTGCGGCAATTCGTACGGCTTGGCATCGTCTTGTCTTCTTTTGGGCTCTGGCTCGTCTGCCTTGACAAGCCAAGGATGAGGCTGGTTATGTGATGGTGCACGGGGGCGCTGGGAATGCTCGGAACTGGAGCTCTCAGCCTCGTCCCTAGGATCGTCGCTCAGCTCTTGGTGCGGAACGAAGACGGCAGAAGAGATTTTCTCCTCGCCTGACTCGTCTGCATCGCCGTCGCCACTGTCACACGAATCTCGGCCTTTTGGGGTATTCGGCGAAGGCAGCTGATCAAGTGCGCCAGCGGGCTCCGGCACCGGCCCCACATCAAGTGGCGGCACAAAACTGGCCTTGGTCTGTGTGTCGTCGGAGGCTCGCACAAGAGGTGTCTCGTCGCCAGCGACGTCGTCCTGCTCGGTAATATAATCATCAATCGGTTCAGAGTCGTGCGTAGTTTCATTTCGTGGCTCGGTTTCCACTTTCTGGGGTTGTGCTTGCTGCGGGGGTGGCTCGTCATCGGCAGTGGCCACATCAGAGACGCTGGACGACTCGAAAACAGGCTGCTCAATTTCTTCCGTGGTCGGGGTCAGCTTGTCACGAGCGGCTTTTGTGTCTTTACGACGGGGCTTCTCTTCATCTGGCAGGGCCTCTTTGAAGAAGCGCAAGCTGTAACTGGCTTTGCGGCTACGGGCATTGGGTTCAACGCCAGCCATGGCCTCGGCAACGGATTTTTCAACAAGGCCATTCTCCTCGCTACCCTCACCCGCAGCAATGGACCAAATCTTTTCCGTCTTGTCAGCCCCATTCACATGGCGGTGGTCGAGAGCGTAGTGGCGGCCCTGCTGTCGTAGGTCGGAGGCGGTGACGGCGTCTCGCAGTTTCGAGGGTGATGTGGTGGTACGGTCAAAGTAGTAGGCCGAGGTGGTGGCAGTCACATCATCAGGGCTCGTAGAGTAGGGAAAGGGTTGGTCAGAGGGTAGCTCAAAAGTCTTGCGGTCAATGTCGAGGGAGGAGGAAGGGCGGCCACGGGTTCGGTCGAGAAAGTCTCTGTGTTCCATAAGCGACTCGCGAATGTGTGCGATTGTCTGGTCGGAGAAGGAAGCGGTGCCAGACAGGGTATCACGGCCAGTGAGTGGCGGGGCCATGGAAGGCGCAGCAGGAGACGCCATGGCAGATGTGATCTCTTTGTTGTCGGGTGGTGTTATCGAGCTCGCGGAGTGGCCATGCTGCACGGACTTGTCGTTGTCGGAATGCTGAGAGGTCTGCTCGGGCACGGTACTGGCAATATTGGGACTGTTTCTGCTGTCGGTGCGAGTTTGCTGCCCGGGCTGCTGTGTCGTCGTGTGTCGTTGTTTGTCTGTACTATCGTTGTGCGGTGCCGCAGGCTTGGAGGATATGCCGCGGGCAGTTGCGAGAGCTTGGGAGAGCAGCGAGGGGGCGGCAGACGGACGTTGAAGTGAATTTGGAGTAGAGCCGGAGTTGGCAGCGGGTTCGGAGACGGGAATGAGGCGGGCAGGCCGGGACTTTATATCAGCAGCATCGGCAGGTGTGCCTGGTTGGGCTGGGGCGGTGGTGCGAAGCGGTGTCGCAGCAGACAGGGGTAGGGGGTGTGAACCTGGCAGAGGTTGGGTGGAGGAAAGAGTATGAGGACTGGTAGAAGCAGCCCCAGCATGAGCAGAAGGAGGCGTGAGGGTAGAAGCAGGCGTCAATGTAGGGCTCTGAATCGGGAGGTGGTGTAGATGCGGCTGGACCTGAGGTGGTTGAGGGTCGGGGGGGTCGTGGGCGTGAGCTTGGTCGGCCGCAACGTCTATATTTGACTGTGCATGTGGCAGAGGGTGCAACAGAAGTATTCGATCGGGGTTGGGGACGAGGGGAGGTGGTGCTGGTGCTGGTGCTGTTTCTGCTGTTTCTGGTAATGCTACCAGGTTGTGGCGGCGGTGGTGGTGGTCATGGTTATAGTCGTCGTTGCTTACTGGGGCGAGTGGTGCGCCAATGTGCGACGGGAGACTCGGGCTCGACATGGAGAGGACATTTGGGCGCAGCAGGGCGACGGTCTATTAGGCGTGGGTGAGATGATTCGTGGCAGATTTGAGTGTGGGTGAGGATGGGTGTGTGTGTGAGGTTTTGGCAGTTGACCGGGCCCGGAGGATGTTTAGGTGGGAAACGTGGGAAACCCGGAGGAGGGGTGGGGGGAGAAAAGATCGGGAGCAAAAAGGCTATCCGGCCTTGCTTGGGGGAGTTCAAACTCTGGAAGTAAGAGACTTGATTGGCTGGTTTACCAGTAGCTTGGTTGGGTTTAGTTTGTGGTTAACGTTATCTTGTTTGAAGTTCTGATTATTTTTGCTTTTTGGGGGAATACAAATTTTGAACTGGAGACTGCCCAATTGATGGCAGGAGTCAAGACCAAGAAGAGGGAGGGGAAGAGAAGATGAAGAAAATAAAACAGAATATAAAAGAAGAAAAGAGAATTAATTAGGAATTTTTAAAAAAAAAAAAAGTCAAGTGTGGTGCCGAGCTACAGGGGGTCAACCACTCAGTGCAGACTCAGTGCAGTTGTGTTTTGTGTGCTAAACATTCTTGGCTTTGGCGTCATTATTTACAGGCCATCACACCATCACAGGTCATGACAACATCACAGCCCACCACATGCCATTCCAGGGACGCATTTGCCATTCTTTGGGGACATGGCATCCAAAAATTAGCTGTTTTGCACCTCACCTGCCTCATGCCTCCCTCGATACGGATACCTACGATACTGAGTCAACAATCAAGACTCTGTTTGTCTTACTCTCCCTCATCAGCACTCTGTTTGTCTGACTCTTGGCCCAGCCTATGATTGTCGCCGCAGCCAAAGCATGCTACAGCCCTGTGACGCCGTCCGCACAATAACTTAATAACTTACCAGTACCTCAATCCTCGCACTAGTCGACCGACGACGGGTGCTTATCATGGCTGGACCTCGGGCCACGGTCCGTCCGTTCCCGCCACCGCTCCCAAGTTCCTACCAGTTACAGTAACCAGCCATCGCAACGCTCGGCCACAAGGGGATTTCCTGGGGTTTTAGTGGCCATGGTCCATCTTGATTCTTCCACTTCAATACTCACGATGCCAGCTTGGCAAGGGCGTTGATTACTATTTACGACGCCTTGGCTGCCCCTGCCCATCGACGCTGCCCCCAACCCAATCTCGGGCCATACAACCAAGACAAATAACAAGCTTTGTCCGGCCTTGTTCTCAATTCATGTTAACCTCGTTGGATTGTCGACCGTTGACAAGTTAGGCGACTGACTAGGCGCAGCACCCTCGCGACGTGTCCTGATACACGGCATTGCCACGTGCAAAACCCTATCCTGAATCCTCACCAACAGTCTCAACTCTCCATATCTATGAGCAGCACACGTCGCTGCGCTAGTCGTTTCCGGGTGCCCGGCTCAGGGGCCGCCTGTGTAGTCAATTAGAAGCCAAAGCTCAGCCATGCTCCCAGCCTCCTAATGACTCCAATGACTCCTTACGAATACCAGTATAGTCCTGACGACAATACCGCGATGCACAGCCCTCTCCCCTGGCAGATTAGGAGCCGCGCCGCGCTATGGTACCAAAAACCCCTGTTGTTTGGGAGAAGCATCCTCTTTTCTTGCTTGCTTGCTTGCCATCTGGCATGCAGTTATACTTTTCTTCTTCTTCAGTCATAACTAGTCATGCCCCTTTGTTCTCGTCGAGACGTCATTGCCGCCCCAACGCGGATGCCGTGGCTTCCCTAACGCACCGACACCGCCAATGTCACCCTGGCTTCATTTCCAAGAACTGACATGATATGGCAAAACTAGGCCAATGACAACGAGCCATGCAGCCATGCAGCCTCTTCCCGCTCCAGAAACTCAACTCTACAACATGTCGCGCCCTCCTCTACCAATCACGCTGTCATTGCACGAAGTACACTGGGCCGTGCCCACTCCGAATTCACACTGTTCAGTGCTGCCAGTGTGCTTCAGTGCACACCATGATGACACCCACTGTCGATTCAGAGTTGAATAATCAAGTTAGTTAAATCAGCGCATCCCGTTCTTTGCACGTGCCGTCCGCCGCCCATCATCTACCAGTAACCAGTACTTACAAGTTATTGGTGCCATATCCCCCCACGCCTTGGCTAGCGTTGATCTGCTGGCATGGACGTCTAAGTTCTTCTAGCGCCGAACAACAAAGAAAGCAATCATTTACAGGGTACCTTTTACAGGATTATGTCTGCGCATGTCCGCGATTCAGCGATGAATGTTGACGCAAATGGCGAAAACGTGGTCCCAAAGCACTCTCGGACCATCAATGTCCCTTCCGGATGCGACGGAGGCGAGCTGCCGTCCAGATGCGCAACCACTACAAAATAGACTGTCAAGTGCCAGGATTCTCACCTTGAAACTCGCCCTGGGCAATCTCTTGAGTATTGGTGTCCTGTCAGTCCCTCGCATCAAAGTCTCATGGACATTACTCAAGGAAAGACATCAATGGCACAGATGATATTTACCTGGCCGCACGCATGATTTTGACGGCAGCAATGTCCTGGCAATGTCCCGGGCAGCATACCAACCGTCACATGGCACACTTCTTGTTCCGCCATTGGTGCTTTCTATTCTTTGGGCTTACAGACAAACAGAAGCTGGCCGCCACGTACGAATCCATGTCAGATCTCAATTGGCGTAGACGCTGCCCATGGCTTGCTTGCCTACCCAGCCCCTGTCTTTGTACTGTTTCACGCAAAAGCTGGTACTTAATGACTCGGCGCAACAGAGTTCATAGACTGGTATATTCGTCGGTCGATTTAACGCCCAGCGAAAAACCTGGCCTCGAAGAGGCCGGTTTGAGTTTGTCTACGCACAGAAGCGGCAGAGTAGGAATGTGCATGCGCTTCGGACTCTACGCTTGCTGCCGCCGCCCGTATCTCATCATTGTCAGAAAGAGAACATTTGTATGATGTTTCGTATATTAACGTTCCGTCACACTGCGACGCCCCTCTTACATTACACTCCGGCCTTTCGCAACAATTACAAGCCAGTAGTGATACTCCTGGTAGGTACGGATTACTAGTGATGACTGCGCGTGTTTCGCCATAACGTGGAATGCTGTGATGCTGTTTATCACCCTCGACCATGTTTGCTTCCATTCACAACTGAGTACTCCGTACGGAGTACATACTCAATATACACACCGAAGGGGGCGTGTGTATGACTTTGACGCAGGGCTTCCCTATTCTGGCGTAAGAAGAAGACCAGGCAAGCACAGCCTCATACTCAGAAGAGCGGGAAAACACCATATTGATCTCGACATACGTATCAAAAAGAAAAAAAAAGAAGAAAAAACTCATTCACTATGCATGGACCTGACTCCCCACGTTGAGATGCCCGGCCAGATAATTGGACCATCCGGGTCAGTGGAGCCAACTTTGTCTTATTCTGCCGGCCCCACACGCCCGTCACCAGCACGGGAAGCCCGACATAGCCTGGCACCCTGGCATGAGTCCTCGTTCAAAGTTTGTTTTTTGTTTTTATAAATAGGATTGTGTACCGTTTTGGTCATGTATACACTCAAGTCTCAGAAAGCGGCTGGAAAACTCGTGGTTTTCTTTTTCTGACTGAACACGCTTGATCCTTGGAGGGCACGGGTCGGAAACCGGTACCTGGCTGACGACAATGCGCCACGGCCGCCCCCCCGGGGGGGGGGGGAACTTTCGGTTCTTGTCGTGATGTGATTGGTACTTGGCATCAACGGTGAGTTTACCCTGTAACGTAATCCTTTCGGTATTCTTCGTTCCTCAGAGATACCTCCAGGCTACAGCAATTTGCATGGGCTTGGCAGTGTGTTGATAAGTCTGTAGCTGCCAAATTTTTTGCCGTCCATTCTTGGGGCGGCCTGCTCAAGTGTTGGATGCCAGAAATTGAGCGTGCGCCAAGTCACGACGACGACGACGGCCTGCTGCAGGGCTGCTCACACGCAGCGCAACATGCGACATAGGCCTCCTCATGATGAGATGCGTGGTTGATAGGTTAAACGTAGAATCCGTCTTTGTTACACACAGAGGCACAGACAAAGAAACATGATGATGCAATTTGCTATTTGAAGAATTATACATGAAAAAAAAATAAAGTCAAATGGTATCTAAAGCAAAACAACAAGGACAAGATCCGGCTATCCATAAAACGCCAACTGATGATTGATACCCCCCCCATCAAAGCGATGCATTTTGCGACTGCGCGCCCGACGTTGCCGCCTCGGCCTGGAGCTTTTTCGCCGCGCTGAGCTCCGCGTCCACGTCCCACGCCTGCCAAAAGTCGCCCATCTCGCGCACCATGTCTTCCACCATGTCCATGGGCTCGACCGACAAGGACGCCTCGCGCGGTCTGCCCCGGTTCTCAGTCTCATCACCATTATCATCCGCCGCTGTCATATCCTTTATCGCCACGTCAGCAGCAGTGCTCTTAGCCGCGAGGTTTACGCTCGGACTGCTGGTGATGGTGTGCAGGCTGCTGTCGACGACGACGCGGTCTGTATCCGCAGCGACGTGGAATCGGTGTCGCAGTCCGTCGGTGCGCTTGACGACGGAAGAAAAGTGCTTTGCAAACTTTTCGTTGGAGGCCGTCGGCAGCTCCGCGAGCGGTGTCCGAGGAGGCGGCGAGGACGGCGCATTGCGGTCGGTCTGCCGCCCATCCGCTTTCTCACTCGGAGTCGTTGCCTCTACTTCGAAGTCGCCTGGGAGAAGCCACGAGACCCCTTTGCTTGTGCGCCGAGCCGAGCCCGCGTTTCGCGACACCAATATGCCTTTGAGGCTCGGGTGACGAAGCCTGGATCCCGGAAGCCGGCGACGCTTCGTAACACGGAGACGCTCCGGGGATGGTGTCGAAAAGGCGGCGAATGACTTGAAGGCGAACCGAGGCTCCGAGCTGCTTGCACTTCTACAAGGGGATGGAGTTCGTGGCGGCGTGGTAGAAGTTGCAGCTGGAGGAGTCACCTCATATGCTACCGTGGATGGCACCGGGGTTGCTTGCCAACCAGGCGAGTGTGTCTCCTGCGGCACATCTGAAGTAGCCACGCCTTCGGCCGTCTCATTCTCGAATGGTTCGCTGCGTGATACTACCCTTTCCTGTTCCACTTCGGCCGACTGCTGTGGACATGCGGGAAGTGCATCATCTTCAGTGCCTCGAATTTGGGATGCCAGTAGCTTTTCTGACATCGGACCATTGTCCTGTTCGGCAAGCAGCTGTCGACATCTCTCATTATTTTCTTCAGCGCACAAGTCGTCGGTGTTTAAAGTCGTCACGGGTTCGCCTGCCCGAGGGTCGCACTCAACTGCCGTTGATATAAATTCGTGCTGCTCCGTGGGAACATCCTCGACGCTTGGCAAAATATGCTCCTCCATACTGGGTAGAGGAACGGGCTGTTGTGTCGCAGACTGTGCAGGAGGAGCGGAAGCCAGATGCGTACGCTGGGCCCATGGGTTTGCAGGGACAAGACTTCGCAATATCGCCTTCAAAGAAAATTCTGGTGCTTCCCGTTTGATTCGGGGAGACGGTGGTACAGCAGTCTCAGCCGCTGACAGGGTTAATGTCTCCGCAGTGACACGAGGCTTGCACTCTACGTGCTTCTTTGGTGTGATAGTGACGGGACCAGAAACCCGATCAATTGGGTTGGGCGCAACTTCGGGTTCGGCAGCGTCTGGTCGAGGTGCTGGGCTAGCCTCTGCGTCCGAAAAGCCATGCCACTCTTGGCTACTCGAAGGATCATCTTCGTCTTCAGGGGCTGCACAAGGTACGGCCACTTCAAGAGCCTCGCCAGCTTCGTTAGACTGGGCAGACTCTCCCGTCTTTAAACCATTATCAGGCGAACAAACTTTTTCCGGCTCTGCGCTATCCTCAGCTTCGGTATGTTGTCCGACTTGAGCATCGCTAGTCGTATCCAAGGCTTCGTATTCGCTTTCATCCGCCATCTCTGTGTCTGCATGCGCCGGAATCTTAAATGCGTCATTGTCCATCTCGCAAAGTGCCTCCGAAGCTTCTACCTTTGAGTCTTCTGGGAATTCATCCTCATCTGTTAGTTCTGGAGAATTAGACAGCTCGGTGAGGTCCGAATCTGATGAGCCGTCCTTCTCCATGTTGGAATTATCATTGAACGTCGACGGTTCGCGTTGGACTTCTTGCCACGCAGCGCCGCCTGTGCGCTGCATGATTTGACTCGTTTCGTCTTCTTCACTGTCAGACGCATCCGAGCGCGGATCCAGGGCGATATCAAAGACAAAATCTTCGTCGTCTGGTCCTTGATATGGCTTGCTTGCGGTGTCGATACTGGCCATGTAATGATTGGCTGCTGTCTTCGAAGGGCTAACATGTGAGAGTTCGGATGCTCCGTTGGATAAAGGATGGGCTCTCGCTTTAATATTAAGAGGCGACGACTGTGTAGCAGACTTTTCTTGCTTGACGTTTCGTAGAGATACTGGGGATGATAGTGTTGCAGCGGCCTGTTGCTCTATACTCAATTCGTCGATGGGCTCGCTATTTATCGGGACTGTAGCCCTGATAGTAGTCCTGGTGGCTGAGGACGGCTTGGGTGGCGAAATTAGCAGTGTGGTAGAATCTATTGTAGGGAATTTCGTGCTTGGGTGTAGTCGCATATTAGTCCCAAGACTTGCCGGTTCACCGCTTTGTATCTGTAGATCTGGCAAAGTAGGTGTGCATGTCTCGGATATTTTTGATGTATCATCCTTCGTATGTTCAATTTTGCTTCTCTTATCGGGAACCGTCTTCAGCCAATTATGGCTTGCCTTGCGTTTGGGAGGATGGACGTCGGTGGCTGATGGCGTCGATTCTTGCACGGCGGGTTCCGATGCTGGGATACCGTGGCGCCATGCTTGAACTGTTTGCAGCTCCTCATTCTCAAGATATGGATGAGGCTCTGATAATAAAGATGCCGTCTTAAGGCTTTGCGGACTAGGCAGATGACACTCTGACCCGTCGATTCTCGCTTCTGTACCAAGATACTTAATATGGCGTTTTCCACTCTTGATAGAACTAGGTCCCTTCGCAGCGCGTGCTATTTGGAGCTCTGGTCGTCGAGCAATTCGGGCCTGGGTCTTGCTAGTCCAAGGATTCTTCCAGCCTTGGCTGCTTTCAAAAGGTCCCGTCAGCGACGCCGAGAATAGCCTTGGTGTAGACCCCGCGAGAAAGCGTTGCCCAGCAAGTTCATATCGACGTTTCCTCTCTCGAGGATTTTCGTATTGGTCGTCATCGGACCCAGAGTAATAGACATCCTCCTCGGGGCATTTGGACTCGCAATAGATGGTGTCGACAAACGGCCAGCTTGATCGAGAGGTTCGGGGCGACATGGCGACGTGCAAGATTCTTGACCGGAGAAAAACATGAGAGGTATTATTTTGCGAGACAGGCAGTTTTCGTGGAAATTCGATGAGGGGCTGGATCTGTAGGTCACTTTCAGCCTGTGACCTAAGTTCAGGATTGTCTGGGGGCAAGGTTCACGAAAGCCATCCCACAGACGCGTGTCGCGGGTCCACGTGATGGCGCGTAAAGTGGCATCTCGCGTCTGCTCGGCGCTGGTGCTTCTCTCGACAGCAATGATCAAGCAATTCTGTGGGGAAAAATATACGACCCTCTATGTAATTCTGTATGATTGTTCAGCTCAATTTATTCTTCAAGCAGCCTCTTGTTGCTCAACATGCTGCAAGTCAAGTTCCTGCCGGAGGTTGGCACCATGTGCACGTGAGGCGTGCAAGGTTGGCACGGCAACCAACTGGATCTGGACTGCTCGTTTGTTTACCCGGACAGGGACGTAACCACGCGCAGCCGCAAACGAATCGCGCGCCATTGGCACTGGACGCACTAATTCCCTGACACATATGCCGTTGTAGCCATCTTGAACTTACCTGTCATTTATGTAGCCTAGTGCTTGTCTATTACGCTCTTTTTCGCTTCGATATATCGTTTGAGCATCATCATCCTGCTCGCCCTCACCCTGCGACATACTTGCCATACGATCCACAACCCCACCAGAACATCTCAAGCGACAACAAGTCCCCGGATGGCAATGTCATACTAGTTGTCCTCAGCCCGATTTTACCCTTTACGCACATATACCGGCAGCGATGGCCCATGCATGGCTCGACTCCCTCTCCGAGGATTGGGTTTCTGAACCTCGCTCAGATGCTTCAGAAGCACAGCTCCCGCCACTGAAACCCCATGCTAATGCCACACCGAGCAAAATTCCTCGCCGTGCCGGCGCGAACCCCGTCTACTCTCCAATCACCGGCAACAGCAGCCAAATCCTCAACGAAAGAACAGCCAACGAAATAAATATATCACACAACAAGCTCCCGTTAAGATTATCGCGAGAGCTCAAGCTTGACTCGAAAGACTCGCGCTCCGTTTCTGCTGCGACATGCGGCTCCGTCGTGCACAAAACCGCGGATTCGAAAGCTGAAAATGAAGAAACGCCGGACTGGAAACGCCGCCTGATCAACGGCGAGGTGCCGTACGGCGAGCAGCGCGACTTGTTTTGCTCCGCCGGCACTGGCCTCCAGGACATGTTCAAGCCGCCACAGGCGGACCTCGCTGATACTCAAGATGGTCAAAATAGCCATGACCGAACAATGCCCTCCAGTCCACCACTATACCAATACGAGCCAGATGAAGATATTGATCGCCTACTAGAACTCGCCGAGGTGGACGATCACGAATTTCCAGAACAAGTGACGCCTAGTCCGAGCCCAAGACGAGGAACACGCAGCACTCATTTTCGACTCACCTCAACCGGCAATAGCTTCCTCTCATCACTACCGGCAGAAAACTATGTCGACGAATCTCCCCTACAGCACGTCGGCAGCATCGCTCGCACTAAGGTACAGCTTAATGCACCGCGTCCTGTGCAAGGGTCTCTTCGCCAAGTGAGCGGTCTTACCGATATCCATAACGAAGATTTTAGCCCCATTGTTATCGGCCGACAGGGTGAAGAGGACGGGCAAGTCGAATTTGGCGCTATGGATTTACCTATCGGTGAACTGCACTTGAAGCTCGAGCGTGTTAAAGAAAGTCAAGCTAGTGATGCCGAAGATAAGTCGCTATATCCGGGCGCAACGGTGGAGAGAGCTTCCGAGATTGACGCGCTTGATCACTTTGCCCGTAATGCGGGCCAAGTCAACTTGCGACGTGGCGGCCGCTCGGGAGACGGCTCTTTTTATAGCAGAGCGCTGAGTCCTGACCTTGGCGTCGACACCTCGGAGATGCTGCCAGAAGAATCATTACAAGCCAGCACGCCAAAGGAATTTCCTACTATCCGAACGGAGCTGCCTTCACGGGGTGCTTCTCAGTTAGCGGGAAGCCCACCACTGCCCCGAGCACCCTTTCCCAGCCCAGATAAACGCAGGATAAATCCAAGCGGTAGCCCGCTGAAGCTTTTTGGGCCCTACGACACATTTACGAACCAAACTCTATTGCGGCGAATCAGTCAGTTTGAGAATGTCGACTGCAGGAACTCGTCGGGCCAGGGCACGGGTCTAGCCGACCCTGAAAAGACTGATGTCATGGACGAGAGCCGACGATCAGTGAGCTATTTTGGTGGCGGTCAATTAGACCATTACGAATTCACAGCAGACATGTCTGAGGCATATGATATCTTTGATGGCACGGACAAGGAGAATGTATCACCAGAGGCGCATATGATTCCTACGGGATCTCGCCGCCACATGTCTTTTGGAAATGAGTCTAAGCTGCTCGTTACACGGCGGCGAGAACGATCTGGCGCGTCGACCGATGTAGTGATGGAAGCGCAGCGACTAACCGTTGCCAAGGATGCGCCTGCAGTATGCGGGGAACGCGATCATGAGGCGTCCGATGCGAAGCGTGCGATGAATTCTCCAGTCAAAGACCCTACGCCGAAGAGACGGCGAACTTTACGACGCTCCGACGCCACTCATACCCGACAAGAGCAGCTTTCCCAAGTAGACACTGCTCACCAACAAATGCAGACTGTCTTGAGCAAGAAGCGCAAGGACGCCCGCGCTGGTCAATTTCAAATCGCAGAACCAGATGTCCTAGCCGGGAGAAAGTTTCTGAAGCCTTGCTCTCCTACTTCGAGCCGAACATCGTCTCAAGAATTTGACGACTCTCTGGACAAGGCGAACCAGACTGGCGATGCCCCCACCGCGACGGAGCGAAAGCCATCCATCAAGACGCAAGATTTTGTTGATCAAGCAGCGCAAATTATGGCCATGATTCGGAATCAGGTGAAGCCGACTGGACTAGCAAGTTTGGAGGAATCAGAGGAAGAACATAACACAGGTGCAGATGGTGAAATGGAGACAGCAGGGTCGCAACCAGACTCCACATACGAACCCCTGTCTCGACCCCCAAGTCGAGAAGGAAAGCAATCACCAAATTACCAAGAACGGTCAAATGATCCGGAATTGGATGCACGGTTAAAGCAGTACAAGGAGATGAGCGACATGGGTGATCTTGCAACATCGTCGATGCGGTCTACCCGCATGGCGCAAGATACCCTCGAAGAGGCTCAGCTTCAGAGGCAGATTCAGCAGACGACTTTCGGGCGCGCTACAACTCCGCTGGCGGCGACTACTGACATTGTGAGCGATCTTGCTAATGTGCGAATCTCTGGTCCGTTTCTGAATTCTTCGCCGCCCGCCAGCCCAAGTCGGGGCTATCCTTCGAACTCTTCCACTCGCTCTGCAAATACCATGCCTACGACATCTTCAACCAACTCCGAATCTAGAAGAATAATCATGCCCGAAAGTGTTTCACATCTCATTCCTGATCGGGTAGGTAGCATGTATCTCGACAAATCTCAAAATATTTGGATAAAGAAGAGGGAAGCAAATCCCGACGCTCAGAATAACAGCGTCGCAGCAATCGACGACAGTGAAGATGACCCGTTTGCTAGCATCCCTGATCTTACTGTCGATATGACACAAGAACTGCGGAACTTGAGACGAGTTATGGAAATCGGACAGGTTGCAGGCGGAGCCGGGCCCCAGTCCTCTCCCGCCCTCAAGCATGCCGGCTTTATTCCATCCTCGCTCGATCAAGATGGAGAGGAGGCGAAAGAGCTGCCCCAATTAGGCAATCGAGAGGTTCAAGAAGCTTATGGCTCTCAAAACGCAACGACGAAGCGAAGAAACCTGACCATTTCGTTTTCCTCGCCGATTGCGTCAATTATTCAGGAAGCCATTGCAACGGGTGCCCATTACTCTGATGAGCAGGCGACCCCCAACACTATCGACTACGACAAGAGCCCAGACCAATCACCACCAGAGACCTTTACTCGTCAAGCAGCTTTGCGGCAAAAGGACACCAAGTCTAGGCCGCCAACACTGAGATATGCTTCACAACAAGGACCGGAATTCATTCGTCGCCCAATTTCACCCATCAATGAACAAGACGAAGATAGCACAGTTGAGCTGCTGGCCAATGAAGCAAACCAGGTTAGCTTTGTCGGCGAGCAGGGTCTCATGAATCACGGGGGACACGAGAGTCGACAAGCATCACTCAGCGTCATCATCAGCCGAACGCCGGGAAATAAGAGCCTAGCCCTTGCTGGCGACGACAGTGCAATCATCGGACAGCATATTGGGCACATGTCTTTGAGCCCACTTTCCGATTTCAACGTCAATCAAGGAGATCAGTCGTTTGGCTTCGAGGTTAGCTACGTTTTAGGCAATCGACACCTATCAACTGGCGATGGCTCCAAGAAGGTCATGTCACTGACACTGCGGGAGCTTGTGGAAAGACTAAGCGAAGTTGAGCCATGCGAGCCGTACTGGCAGGATATTGAGGAGCTCAACTTGAGCGAGAAGCGACTTTCAAGCTTGCACATGCTGGAAGAGTTTTGCGGTAAGGTGGTGACTCTTGATGCATCGCAGAATGCGCTTGGCCATCTGGAAGGAGTGCCCTCTAGCGTGCGGCAGCTCAAGGTATCGCAGAACATGCTGACGGAGCTGACTTCGTGGAACCACCTGGTCAACCTGCAGTATGTTGACATTTCTGGCAACGAGGTCAGAAGTCTATCTGCACTGAGAAACCTGGTGCACCTGCGAAGCCTCAAGGCGGACAACAATAAGCTCACCAGCTTGGATGGGCTGGATTCGCACGAAGGACTGCTTTCGCTGCGAGCACGAGACAATTTCATTGAGGAGCTCGACTTTGAGGACAGCACCTTTAGCAGGCTAACGGAGTTGGACCTCGCGGGCAACTGTATCGAGGTTGTTTGCAACATGCATCTTGCACCATGCCTATCAAAGCTGAAGCTGTCCAACAACAAGATGCAGACATTCGAAGCAAGCAAATCATGCAAGACGATTCGTCATCTAGATGTCAGCCAGAACAAGCTGGAGCACCTGGATGTTACTGGGCTACCGAATCTTCACACCTTGCTTGCGGATGGCAACCAGCTGCCAACTGTGACTGGGTTGCAGCGGACCAAACGACTCGACAGCCTTTCTCTGCGGGAGCAGCGAGGCCAGGAGCCGCTCTCTCTTGGATTTTTGTCGGTAGGATACGAAGTGCGCAAACTATATCTTTCTGGTAATTACCTGGAGTCGTTTGAGCCCAAGGTGGATCTGCTGAATCTGCAGTTACTTGAGCTTGCCAACTGTGGCCTGACGAGCCTGCCCGAGAATGTTGGGCAATTGATGCCGAATTTACGATCGCTCAACATCAACTTTAACGCGATTTCGAGTGTGAAACCTCTTGAGTATATTCCGCGGCTGAAGAAGTTGATGATGGCAGGCAACCGTCTTGCAGACTCGACGTCGGTAACACAGCTGCTCATGGACTTTCCTCACTTGTCAAGACTGGACACGAGAGACAATCCCATGACGCTTGGGTTTTACGCACCGTTGCAGGCTCTAGTAAAGGCGAATGGAAACGACACGACAGCGCCGTTTGCGCTGCCGGATGCCGATGAAGAGCGGGATGAGCTGTACGCGAGCCGACTGGATGGGCCGACGAAGCTGCGGCGGAGGTTACACCAGGTAGTTTTGGCAGCTAGCTGCAGTCGACTGCGGATGCTGGATGGCCTGCCGTTGCATCGGAAGCGAGCGCTGGCGATGGACAGCCTATTGGCGGCACTTGTAAAGGAGGGGCTGGTCGAGGTACCGGAGCAAAAGGAAACGAGCGCAAACGCCGACGTGGTGCAGGAGAAGAAGGAGGAGGAGGAGGAGGGATGCGAGGAACGGCAAAGCAGTCGATGGAATGGTGAAGACAGCTTTGCATAGGCGATTGGGCAGGCGGCGGCGCGGAAAAGCCTTGTTTTCATGACTGATGGGAACGACACTGGTGGAAGGAAACGGGGTGCATTTGGAGGGAACAATACTGATGACTGGATTCGGGGAGTTTTTTATTTTTAGTTTTATTTTCCGGGCGTTTCATCATGGAAAGGCAAGGCGTGCATTGGAGTGTAACCGGAAGGGACTCGTTTTGGGGCGGCTTTTGTTGTATATTTGAACTGCTGTGCATGGCAAGTGATATTTGGATTAGATGGTATATTTAAACGAAGGCATATTTGTCTGCATATGGTGTTTTGACTGCTGGTGATGACGGGGTGTCAGTGGTTACCAGCCTTGCTTGTCTGGGCGATCCGTCTCCGACACTTTTGTCTGTTGGAACAGATGACGAGTTGAGATTGTAGGACTTGTTTTCGAGTAGTTTATGAGGAGGGCTGACTAGGCAAGGGAGAAGGAGAGGCCCAGATGGCTGCATGAGAAATCGTGGAGTGTCTGAGAGGGGAATGAAGAGGGATGCGGGGAGGGCGCGAGGGGCACATTATAATTTATAGGTACATACGAAGTAGGCGAAGAAAAATTCCGCTGACAAGAAGTAGAACAGAGGTAGAGGAGGCGCTGGGAATTTTGACAGTCTCTTCTTCTTGTCATTGGATCTTGTCTTGGGTAAATCTGGCATGTGCTTATTAAATTTAGATTAATTTAATTTAGTAACTAACTAGGGATGTGTGATGCTACCTAACATCAGCGCGCGACTACGAAGTAGCAGCCGCCAAGCTCTAGTGTGACAGTAGACACTGACACAGACAGAAAAAAAAAAGAAATGAAAAAGAATGCAGACGCATGCCTCGCATCATGTTATTAACTTATTAAGTTATTATGCATTGCTAGTCAGGGCGCATGCGAATCGCATGTCGTGTGTCTCGAGGTGCAGTGGCGGGCTGCATAATCCACGATCCTTGCGACAGACGGCGCCAAGCCGATTTTGGTGGGTGAAACGTGAGCGTTATTGGTGTGAATTTCGGATGAATTAGCGGGCAAATTAGCGGACGTTTTAGTGGACGAGGCGTGTCCACAGTGGAAGCCTGTAGACGTTGGCGAGAACCCCTGTAGCTGGGGCAGGTCCCTGAAGCCCTGTACCCAGGCAACGAAAGGCATGTAGTAGGCATAAGCAAGACAGCTCGTGATCCTGAATAATTACCATAACTCTTTATATGCCGTGATAAATTGGCAGTACTGAGTAAGTTGCTGCTTGGAATTTATCGACACCGCTGTTGCCTGTCAACTCATGTTTAGGGCCGTACCTACCTAGAGGCTAGAGGTGCCCCACTCTGAGAAGTTGAGAGTTGGTTCTACCTTTTAGTAGGCAATGCTGTGTTGGATACTGCCCATCGGCTCCCTCTGAAAGGGCACCTTTTGAATTTTGCCGTCTTTTTTTGCTTCTTCATTATCTGGTCATGAAAACTCACACTAATTTTTCTCTCATTTTTCCGGAGCCAAACAAGGTAAAAACTACCAAAAGCAATACACGGTTGTTACATCATTCAACCTGGACCGCCCCACCTGCTATTCGTTGCGTCACAGACTGTCGTGTCCTGCCTGGCGTGCTGGCACCTGGCACCTGGCACCCAAGGTTCTTTGCCTTGGCCCACCAACACTTACTCCTCTACCTTGGGTAGCTTACCCTCACCAAACGTCTCTTCTCAATCAACAAAACAAGACCTTTAATCCACATCCAAAACAACAAGAACAGCCATACAACACGACCGAGCATCAAAAGACACCCTCGCCTCACCCCTTCCTCTCGCGGAGCCGATGGCCGCCATCGCAACGGACCACCAGGCTTCGCTGGGCCTCGAACGCTCCGTCTCCCAGCGCAGCACCTCGTCTGCCCGCTCCCATCGCAGCGCCCTCCGCTCCAGCAAGACGCGCCGTCTCAACTCCCACACCGGCAGCTCCTCCTCCTCCAGCATCACCCCCAGCGACAAGTCCCTGACCAGCTTCCCCAGCTTTGGTGCCCCCGACAGCTCCGGCAACGCACGCTACACCCACGAGCGCCTAAAGACTGCCACCCAGGAATCAGAGGACCGTCGCTTCCGCACCATAGTCGGCCGGCCCTCCATCGTCGACAGCTTGACAGATGCCAGCGGCCTCTCGCGCGGTGCCCTGTTTGAGGATGGCGTCCTCACCAGATCCGTCCCGGGCGCCCTGCACCACGCCGACGATGGCCACATCGAGCGCCTAATTGCCCGGCAGGGTGCCGTGTGCTTGGTTAGACAGCTTGCGCAGGATCTGGCGCAGCGCGATACCCAGATGGCCAGTCTGCGACGCCGCGCCGACGACAGGGAACGAGCCCTGCGACGCATCATCCGCGAATGCGGCCTCTCCACCATGGACCTTGAGGCCAGGCTGCGCATCGTGGAGGGCGACATGAAGACCAACAGCCCCCAAGAAAATGACTCCAGCCAAGATGGTGGCTTGATCGACCTTATGAGCGACGCCATGCAGGACACCATGTCGGAAAATGTATACGGCGAGACTGATTCATTAAACTCGACCGTGCGACTCGCGTCAACGGCCATGTCTGGTGGCAGTGCCGGTGCAGGAAAAGGCAACCTCCGTGGTTGGAAAGACATGTTATGGGGCTCGGGCACGGCAAACAAGTCGAGTCGCGGCAGCAGTGTCAACGGCGACGCCGCCACCGCCCTGCGAACACACTCGAATCTCGATCGACGGCCGCCCATACAAGACGACCTCTTTGACCCGCCCGATACCCGCTCCATTCGATCTTCCAGCAGAACATCCAGCATATACTCGGGCGCCAGCGAAAGCCGCAGAGTGCCCGCCTCCCTCGCCAGTCGAGCCCTCCGGCTGGTGGCTGGTGGAGGTTCCACTGAGACAGAGTCTAGAGGACGCGCTGTCAGCACCACGGACAAGGCCTCGCCTGCGCGTGGACTCTCTACAGCTAGCCAAAAAACTGCGCCTGCTTCAAGATCTGCTTCTGTAGCTGGGCCAAGGGCCCTCATGGCCATGAGACGGGCCACACCAGGCTCGCCTGCTGCTCCTGTTAGCTCCAGGGCGCAGGCACAGGAGCTCTGGGGAGGCATGACTGGCAGTCCGCCAAAGTCGTCGGCTGCACGCCAGGAAAGCCATGGCCCCGTGGAAATGGACGCTATCCTGCCACCGGAGTCGCAGCCCCCGACTCTGACGCATATATACAAGAATCACGGCAACAGCGCACACTTGACGGACCGATTCGGCTTCATCTACGACCAGCGCCGCAAGAAGCGACAGCGTGAGGCGCAGCAAATGGCCCACGTTCGAAAAGGCAGCCGCGCAGAGATGCTCAGGAATGGTCGAAACGGCATCTCGCCCAGTCTGCTGGACGATTTGCCGAGCCCCAAGTGGAGCGAGACTGACGGGCGACCTGGTACCCCCGGAAGTATGGAAGACAAGGTGCAAGAGGAGGGCAAGCCGAAGCGATGGCAAGACTACTTGAGCATTGCAACGTTTCCCACAGAACTGCTAAGCCACACACCGAGCGTAAGTGCTTCGGCGCTAGAAGTTCTCGAGGCTGTAGAAATGAGTCGGGAGTCGGAGCAGCAGGCCAACGAGCCAACAAAGCCGCAAACCATCAAGTCCACCGGTGCTGGCCTGGTACCTCCCGCCAGCACAACTACTACTGCCGTCGACAATGAGACGACGCAGTCTTCTGAACCTGACTCGGCAGCGTCCACCACTGTTCAGGACGACAACGAACCTGTCAAGTTATTGCTGCAGCAGCTGAGCGAAGTGCACGATTCACTGCAGCGCGACAAGACGGTGCGATGGAACGATTTTTTACGCAAAGTTCGTGCAGAGCGCAAACGTGAGGGCGAAGCGGCTGTTGCTGCGGCAAATGCGGCCGCCGAAGCGCGTTATGAGAGACCAGCCGTCATCCTCCCCGAGACGCGCGTCGCCGACGGAGAAATGATTGGCATCTCTGGACTCGGCAACAAGGGCAAAGTTGGGCGGGCCAAGTGGAACGAATTCAAAACGCTTGTTCTCGGCGGTATACCAGTTGCCTACCGCGCCAAGGTCTGGTCTGAATGCTCTGGCGCCACGGCGCTGCGGGTGCCTGGCTACTATGACGACATTGTAGCGCAGGGTCCCGAATCAGACGATCCGGCTGTTGTCAGCCAGATACAAATGGATATTCATCGCACGCTCACTGACAATATTTTCTTCCGCGAGGGACCTGGCGTGGCAAAGCTTTCCGAGGTGTTGCTGGCGTATTCGCGACGCAACAAGGACGTGGGCTACTGCCAGGGAATGAATCTCATCACCGCCAACCTCCTCCTCATCACACCGTCCGCCGAAGACGCCTTTTGGATCCTGGCCTCGATTGTGGAGAACATTCTCCCGCACGGCTACTACGACCACTCCCTGATTGCGTCGCGCGCCGACCAGCAAGTCTTGCGACAGTACGTCGCGACGGTTCTGCCCAAGCTGTCGGCGCACCTCGACGCGCTGTCGATTGAGCTCGAGGCGCTGACGTTTCAGTGGTTCCTGTCCGTGTTTACCGACTGCCTGTGCGCCGAGGCGCTCTTTCGCGTGTGGGACGTGGTACTCTGCACAAACGATGGCAGCACGTTTTTGTTCCAGGTGGCCTTGGCACTGCTCAAGCTCAACGAACGCAACTTGCTGCAACGCGACACGGCCGCCGGCCTCTACACGTACATTAACCACCACATGACGGAGCACGCCATTAGCATTGACGGGCTCCTGCAGGCGAGCGAGGGATTGCGGCGTGTGGTGAGGCGCGAGGACGTGGAGGAGAAGCGTACCAGGGCGATTGAGGCCGATAGGGAGATGATGGCGCAGCGGGCGGACGCAAGGAGAAGAGTGGTGAGCGATGCGACGAGCAGTGCGGGCTCAGGGACATCGCTGACGGTGGAGGAGCCGCGGCCGATGGCGTAGGTCTGCTGGATGTAGCGGCGTGACCTTTTTTTTTTTTTTTTCCCCTTGTTGTTTGT